>JASANC010001219.1:0-162767 GCA_030248135.1 Theristus sp. LFF4_11 | reverse complement strand
GGCTGCCCGATTCCCTGAGTCACTGCGGACTGCGTTGCAGGGGATACGGTGCATAATGTGTGAATGTGAATAGCTAAGCTACTTGCCTTGCATTGGGTCGGCTACTTTCTTCGTATTGGTCGCTGTTGTTTATAAATACGTTGTTTTCCTTGTGTTCGGGGCCACTCTTCCATTTTTACCAAAAATACTAGTTCGTTAACTACCACACCCTAACTGATCCTATCCTTTCTTTTGTGTCAGTGGTGGTTTTATTGTTGTCCCTTCTGTCAAGAGTTGGCTAACGAAGTAAAAGAGAGAAAGAAAAAAAGAGAGTTGGAAATTGGTGAGACACACACAAACACACGGTACCATTAACGCATCAACCAAACGACTCGCAATAAAACTTGTGCTTTCTGAAACTAAACGCAGGACAGTTCCGGGCGCTTGGATCTTCACATCAGCGTTCGAGGCCGGAGGATTCGGAGCGTTGGAGGTCCAAAGTGATCGTAATCGTTACACCGGGAGTGCACATTTCACAACTAATGACGTTTTTTTTGAAAAAAACTAATTCAGATCACAATTAGATAACAAAAACTCTAAATCTTGCATCTCGCACGGAGATTAACTGCATGATATTTTCTTTTTTTTGGATAAAATTATTCGCCTTTGCTCCATACTTATTCAATTTAGATACACGCATCAACAGTCAAGGTCGATAATCAATCTACCGATTTGGTCTTCATTTGTAAAAATATGAAAAATTGTTTTGGACAAACACTCTGGTCTCATGAAAAACAGCGAACAATGTTGTAATGTAAAACAACTCGCAACTAAAAAGCAAGACGGCACCAAATTTCGCAAGAAAAACGCAAACCGGTTGGAAATTTTATTGAGAAAACAGGTCTTTGTCAGTTATGCAGCCGCAATTAGCTTCTTCGGGGCAGCCACTTTGTCGAAAAGTTCGAAATTTATTTTTCGTTGCCACGCGCAGTGAAAAAACTGCAGTTACTTTTCGTTTTTCAGATTATGTTTCCCACCTGATGCTATGCCGAAAGTGGTCTTGTTTGATTAATGCGCAACATTTTGGGGCGATTGGTGATTTTTTATGGACACAACTTGCGTTTGAGTCACTCAATCAAATCAATTCGGAAAATTCTTTCAGTTTTCATTTGTTGTCTTGTTACGAAATGAACACAAGTTAAAACTACGACGTTTCCACTTAACGTGTCGACGTTTCCCCACTTTCGAAAATGGAGCAATAACAGAACTATCGTTTTGTTGCAGTTGTTCGTTGAAAATCACATAAATTTTTTCACAAAAAAAATCCATGTACTACATCCAGAAAGTTGTGTGAGAATTTTTTTGCAAAAGCAAAAAAACGAGAGGATGGGTTGAATCCTTGGGGGACATTATGGCAATTGGAACACATATGACAAACTGAAAACTGAACCAATGTCCAAAATGTGTTAAAATGTCAAAGATAGTTAAAAAAATGGAAAACTCAGAAAACTTTCTTCACATAAAAATAAATCAGCTAATGAAAAGATAAGCCAACTTAAAAAACACAACAAAGAACTGCGTAGCGTGAAAACTTTACAAAAAATCTCCAATTCCAGAAGAGAACTAACTGGTGCTTTCTCGTGCCCAGTTCAACCATGTGTAGACTTCAGAAAAAAGCAAACGAATAATACTGTCTCAGGCCCAGTACAACCATGCAAATCCCACCTCAAATCTACAGTTCCAACCCCGACAAAAAACGTCGTATCACAAAAAAACACACAAACCTCTCTCATTCGCAGAAGAGAACGAGTGCCTGCTCGGGACGGCTCAATGCGACCCAAACGCCGACTGCCGGGACACGGCCGAAGGCTACACGTGCAAGTGCCGCCGCGGCTTCATCGACACGGGCCACACGGAGCCGGGTCGCTCGTGTCGCGTCGGCTCCTCGTGTCGAGACCTCCACTGCGCGCACGAGGCAGAGTGCCGTGACACCGCCTCCGGTCCGGTCTGTCAGTGCCGCGTCGGCTATGCGGACATCTCAGCCGAGTCCGGCTTGCCTCAGGGACATCACTGCGTGCAGTGTGAGCCGGGGGTTTTGTGTTTTGATTTTTGGGGGTTTTCTTGGGATGATGGTGCGTTCGCGACCGGGTTTGGTTTTGGTTGCCTCGTTTTTGGTGAATTGCGCGCGATGAATGCGCGGACTTCCGATTTTGCTTGTGAGAATCTGGGAACCCGGTCCTGGACGCATCTACTGATTATGAGTCTTGTACGCCCAAAACAGCAGTTTTTTTAGTCCTGGCGGTCACTTGCGAAACCGTGCTTTTCACCATGAAACCGAGAAGTTTTTTTCTTGTGAGCCCTGGCACTCGCTCCGGGTTTCTGGACTACTCGGAATGGTGCGCGAAACGCGCGGGTTTGCTGAAGAGCGATTCCACTATATTTCAGTCGGACGTTTGACACGAAATATCGCTCATCTATAGACAATACATGGCACATTTTTTGCAATTTTCTATTTAATTTCTTCAAAAAAACCACAATTAACATTTCCAGTAGTGGACGAGTGTCGCCAACGGACGCACGACTGCTCGGCGAACGGCCAGTGCATCGACCAGGCCGAGTCGTTCACGTGTCGGTGCCACGACGGCTACAGGGACGAGTCGCCCGACGTTGTCCGGCGGCCCGGTCGTGTCTGTGTGCAGAGTGCGTTTTTGGTGAAATACAGTCGAAATTTATGGGCGATCAGCTGATTGGTTGGTGATTAATGCACGTGATGCGCGTGCGTTCTGTGTGGGGATTGCTGCGGGCTTGCCATATGCATCGATAGCACTGAAAGCGCGCATCACACGTGATCCACCAACCAACCAATCAGTGATTTAGAGTTCGACCGTGTGGGTTTTAGTTTTTGAATGTTTCACCGTAGTCCCTCCCTCTAACGATTTGAAATATGTTTTTTTAAAACCAATACCACTTTTAACATGAGAGGTATAAGCGGCATTCATGAAGCAGTATTTAGTGACCGCGTAGCTACGCGTCACTAAATACTGCTTCATGAATGCCCCCTTACGTTCGACATTGCCTGTGATTCGTGCAAACTACACCACGCCGTATCTGACATTAATCATTATTATCTTTTCTTTAAGACCTGCGACTCAATGCTATTGTGGTCGCGAAAGGACACTAGTTTCAATCTTTTAGTGGTAATTCAGAATAGCCTAGGCGACCCGGCCTCATTTTGGGGACTCGGATTCCTTTGCCAATTTTGAATTCCCGCGTCGTGCATGAGACTGCTTATATCTATCTATGCGCGCATTGAGACGCGGGACCAAAATAAAAGATATTACCACGAACACGATGATCTACCGATATGGTACGTCTAGATACAATCAACAATCTGCTTCACCGATAGTATAAAACCCGTTTCTTTTCTCAATTTTCCAGCGTTCGTACCCGACCCGCCGGAATGCGACGTGCGCGACCCGCTCAGCTGCGACACGCGCAAATTCGAGGTGTGTCTGTTCGTTGAGGGCACCTACAAATGCCAGTGTCCGCACGGCTACAGTCGACTGCCGGATGGACGCTGCAAAGGTTTGGCTGGTTGTTTGTTTGTTTTTGGTTTTTTGTTGCATTCATGGTCGAACTATGCATGACTCTCTTCACATTCATGGGCACTGATTGGTGATTAGTGCGATAAGCACAGAATCTATTGTTGTTGCAGTGTTTTGAGAAGTTTAGTTTTTGACAAAAACGTTTTTTCCGAATTTCCATCACGTTCAAAAACCACGATTTCCTCATTCGCCAACGAACTCGGCGATCACCACTCTCCATTTCGTGCAGTGATCAACGAATGCGCCGATCACCGTCTACACGACTGCTCGCACAACGCACAGTGCATCGACCATGCCGAGGGCTACACGTGTCAGTGTCAGCCGGGCTTTGTTGATGTGTCGTCGGACCGCACCCGACCGGGACGCACTTGTCGGCAAGGTGAGCGACGGAAACGTGGAGTGGATTGAGGTTGAGCTGGAGTTGAGTTGTGTGATCGGTTTTACTGGTTGTTGGCTTGTGGTTGGTTTTTTGCATAATCGTTGGTCACAGCGCAAAATGCTGGCTTTCACCCTTTTTTACTGAAACTTATTTGGATAAACACCAGCCGCACTCTGCCAACTACAGTAGATTACTTTAAACCTGTCACTTTTTTGGCAGAATACAGAGCCCACGAAACTTCCAAAGAAAAGTTTCACTAGAATCGGGGTTGGTCAGAATCAAATCAAAACCCCCATTTGTGGCCAAGTATGCTAATTTCAAATCCCATGCCTCGTTCTTTCATTCTTTTACGGGCTGTGTATTTTGCGAAAAAAACCTGTGACAGGTTTAAAGAAACATACCGTTTTTATCGGTTTGCCGATTTTATCAACCGACCATAGACGTTGACGCAATCAAATGATTACTTGCGATTGTGGCATTGACACTCTAAAAGTTTTATTCTTCATGCACTTACAATTGTGCCAAAAGAAACAAACAGTAAAAACCGAAAACCCGCCGTTTCACTCGCAGTTGTTGACGAATGTCGTGATCCGATCCGTTTCAACGTCAACTGTCACCACCAGGCGGTTTGTGTCGATGCGGAGGACGGTTATGAGTGTCGTTGTTTGCCCGGTTATGCTGACGTGTCCGAACAGTACAACATGCTGCCGGGCAGGCAATGCGTGGAAGGTAGGCACAGTTCGTTTGGAAGTTTTGATAATTTTTTGTTTGTTTTTTTGGGTTGTCGGAATTGAATTTTTTAGTGTATTTCATGTGGGTTTTTGGCAGATTATGCAGCTGTTTTCTGGTCTGTCTCAGAAGGGTAAGAGTGATGCCAGTTTTTGAACTCAAAATGGTGTGTATTATTCTTATCGCTTTTTTCTGTTTTTTTCAGCTGTCAACGAATGCTCCGATCCGAACTTGAACGAGTGCAGCGTGAACGCGATTTGCGACGACGCAAAAGTGGGATACACTTGCCGGTGAGTCGGGTGACATACAGTAGGAACAGGCTAATAATTTAATGAAATAAACGAATGCTGGAAAATTTATCAAAACTGATTCTGGTAAAGAACCGACGTAAAATACAAAACAATCGCAAACCACATGAAAGGCGCTTCGAATTAGTATAGTTTCAGAAATGATGTTTTGTGGTGTGACAGAGAGGAATGACTGTAACTCGAACGTTTGTTCTCAGCTGTCGTGACGGTTACATCGACGCATCACCGAACATCGCCACGTATCCGGGTCGTGCGTGCCACAAACCGACCGATCCGACGCTCAACGACGGCTCACAGTTTTCGGTGCGTTTCTCGTTGACATTTGACATGTCACGGTGGATTTCGAGTTGTGTCGCGTCGCGTTGATTGGTTCTGGTCTGGCGACTGGAGAGGCGTATTGCCAATATGCCAAGAAACAGCAACGCAAGCAGGAAAAAAATGGGTTTTCTCTGTGTTGATGCTATTAATAGTCGATCAGTCCTGACCGGAGCTAAAACTAGACTGATCTTGAATCTTTAAAAAAGTGAAAAAAATTGAAAAAAGGGTTTCTTCAAAGTTTATGAAAAACGACGATTCACTCGCAGATCGAGACGTGCGACCCGCACAACCGCCGCTCGTGCGGCTCGAACGAGGAGTGCACGGACCCGAACAACAGCGGCGCGTACACGTGCCAGTGTATTCACGGGACAACGCGGTTTGAGGGCGCTTGCGTCGGTACGGGAACGGGAATTGTTGTTGTTTTTGGAAATTTTGAAATTTACAGAAAATGTGGAGTCTTTTGTTTCAACGTGACTACAATAGAAGCGGGTGGGTGGTGGCAGTGGTAGTTCATTTGGGTTTGTTCGAGTATACCGTATTACCTCTAATAAACCCCCATGGGGGTTTATTTCTTCAGCGACTTCTGGGGGTGGGGGTTTATTTTTGGGGGGGGGCTTTATTTTTGGGGGGGGGGGTTTATTTACAAACAAATTCTAGGGGTGGGGGTTTGTTGAAAAAATGGCAAAAATACCTTGCATGGCAGGCAAGAAAGTCACAGAAACTTCTACTTTTCACAGAGATTTCCTTTTGTAACAGCCTTTTGTAATGAAATTACCACTAACTCATCCCTTTGGGGCCTATGGTAGCACAATTTCACCAATGTCACTGCATTCAGCCACTGAATTCGCTAGGTATGTGTTTTAAACAGGTTTCTAATAAACCCCCATGGGGGTTTATTTTTGGGGGGGGATTATTTGGAAACTTGTCGAGGGGGTGGGGGTTTATTTTGGGGGGGGGGTTTAATTTTGGGGGGGGGTTTAATAGAGGTAATACGGTAATGAAGGAAATCGACAGTTTGTTCAAATTTCTGTGAATTGAATACAGCTCCAGAGAGAGTGCGAATTTGTGCTTCCTTTGCGCGCCAAGTCTTAAAATTTTCATGTTCGGATCACTGCAACCTGGCTGGTCATTCTCTGTCTGACGTTCGATTTTGAATCAATTGAAAATGTTCACAAAAAATGAGAAACGCCGTTTCACACTCAACAAACAAGCAACAAAAAAGTCCATTCCATTTTACAGTATTCAACAAAAAAGTCCATTCCAATTTACAGTATTCACCGCGTGCACCTCCCGCAACGACTGCGACCCGAGCGCCGTCTGCACGAACGTTTTCGACTCGTTCGAGTGTCAGTGTCGACCCGGCTACCTGGACATGTCGCCCGATCCGTTGCGCAGACCCGGCCGGGTGTGCAAAGAACGTTAGTTGGTGGTTTTTGGTTTTTTTTGTGGAATGTAGGGTCATTAGAATGAAAACTGTAGATTGTTGGTGCTGAAACAGGGAAGTGTCCCAAGGTACCAGTAGCAGTGCCAATTGCCAAGTACCCAGTCAGTCAGTCAGTCAGTTTTATTCTGCAGTGCACGGCATAATACCAACAGTGTAAGACACCATGCACCCATGTTCGGGGACATAAAATGTTGCCGAGAAGTGCGAAATCATTGTCTTTCAGCGGTCTGCCGCTGGTGAGCGCAGCGAAGTTTTCAAAGTTTAGTAAAAGCTAAGACGGTTAATGTCAATAAGTGCAAAAATCAATGCATACAAATGCAAATGGCCGTCCCATACAAACGCATCTGATTCTGGTCTAGACGAATATGAACGATCGGTGAAAAAAAAATTTGCAAAAAAAGAATTTCACTGAAATCACAATTCCAAACTAGCATTCCGCGAATTCCCAATAATCCGTTTCCAGTCACAAACGAATGCGCCGATCGAGCGACGAACGACTGCGCCCCGGAGGCGATGTGCATCGACGCGCGCGACGGCTACGCCTGTATGTGCCCGCCGGATTTTGCCGACGTCTCCAGCACGCACGATCTGAAGCCGGGCAGACGATGCGTCAATGGTCGGTGGGGGAGAGTGGGTGTTCTTTTTGACTTTTTGAACCTGTGGTTGTCCATCATTTGAGGACGGATGTATTACTCACTCGATGGAGTGGTGTGTACACTTTTTGGTGCCGTGATCTGTCAGTCCGTCGGGTATGTGTGGATTGGTGGTTTCTGTAGGTTGCTGCGATTGGTTGCACCGGTTATGGTGATTTTTTGGTCAGATCCGATGGTTTAGTGGAGTAAAGATCGATATCTGAAACGGTTGTCTAATTTTTTTGCAGTCTCATCATTTAACAGATTCGCAAAGCAAGTCAAAAATAATGTCATGCGTTTTCGATTCATCGGCCTTCAAATTTGGTCAAACAGAACGTCACACATTTCCGACGTTTTGTCACTTGAATTTGCGAAGTGTTCAAAATGAATTCTTGCATTTTCCAAATCAATTCGCAATCGTTTCCAGCGAGCAACGAGTGCTCGGATCGCAGTCTGCATTCGTGCGACGAGAACGCGGATTGTGTCGACACGATCACCGGCTATGAGTGCGTCTGCATTCCCGGCTATTATGACGTGTCCTCGAGCGCGAACCTGCCACTCGGCCGTGTCTGCTCCGTTCGTAAGTGATCAGTCGTTTTTGAAGACTCTTTTGGGGAAAACAGCTCATTTGGTTGTTGTTGTTTGTTGCCCCCTTTTTATCCTTACCCAACGCCCTTGGGGAAAGGCAGTGTCGCAATTTTTTTATTGTCCACCACATGGGCTGCGACGTTGGAAGCAGTTTTTCTGCTATAGAAGTGGGCGTTGGGCAAGCTGCGCTGGTATGCATGGGCGCGATGTCACTAAGTTCCTCGCCACCGGAACAGCAATCTTGTGAATCAAGAAAGCCGACGTTTATGCTGCCGAACCATTAAGCCCCACGCAACCCGGGGCAGCCGAGTGGTCACGAGCGGATTCGAACCCGGGCCTTCCGATTAGAAGTCCCAAGTGCTATCCACTCAGCCACTCAGCCGGCAGCTCATTTGGTCGCTCGTCGAAGTGGCACATTGATAGAATATGCTAGCATTCGATGCTAAAGTTTTGTTTTTGTTGTGTTTTGTCGGAACTTTAGGTGACGTTTTTGCCAGGGCTAAACCAGAGAAGGGTTAGTAACCCCGTTAGAACGAACGCTGTCAGAACGCCGTCGATTAGGCCGCCCATCCAGCCAAAAACAATCTGGTAGTGACTTCGAGTTTTCCGAAGTTGGAAAAGAAACGTGAAAACCGACCCGTTGTGTTCTCACTGAAGACTGTCTGCCATTGTCGCATTCCTCCGAACGTTCCAGACACGACGTGTCCGAAGCAGGCAACAGACCTGATGTTCCTCGTCGACGGCAGCGGCTCGATCGGCACGTTCACGTTCCGCAACGAGGTGCTCCGGTTCGTGCGCGAGTTCGTCGATCTGTTCGACATCGGGCCGGACAACACGCGCGTCGGCGTCATTCAGTATAGCGAGCAGATTCGGCACGAGTTCGATCTCGGCAGCTATCAGGATAAGATCGGCGTGCTGCAGGTCGGGTTCGGATGGGTGGTTGTTTTGGGGAGTTTTGGGGATTGGTTGGGTGACGTTGAATTGGGTGTGCTGCTGATTGGTCGCCACGCCACTGATTGATGCGTGCCATAAATCGATGACAAACTTATGTCACCCCTATTGCGTGACAAGGCTTGGTAAGATTGCAAGCCGTCGATTCGTTGAATTGGAACCCAAAGAATTTCCGCCATTGGTGCCTTTGGTGTTGGGACATCGTTGAGGTGTGCTTGTTTCGAAGCGGATTGTTCGGGTGGCTTTTAAAATATGATGATGTGAAGCGAAGTAAATCCAAGAATTGCAACGTTTCTATGGTTTTTGATTGGTCAACTTCGATTTTAATCGCGCTGAAGTGGTAGCGTACTCGCAACAACATAATCGTTCAATCAGTTAGTGCGTGCCAAAAAAAGATTTCGAAACCAACAACACTTGCAATTTCTAAACAAAATCTCCAGGGCATCTCCGACATCAAGTACATGACGGGCCTGACGAACACCGGCCTCGCCATCCGTCACATGGTGCAGGAGGGCTTCTCGGCGCGGCGTGGCGCCCGACTCAGCTCGAACAACGTTGCAAAGATCGCGATCGTCATCACCGATGGTCGGTCGCAGGACGCCGTCGCAGAGCCGGCCAAGGAGGCACGCGACGCCGGAATTCAAATATTCGTGATCGGCGTCACCGACCACGTGAAGGACTCGGAGCTGGAGGAGATTGCGGGCGATCGCAAGAGGTGATTGATTGATTGATTGATTTTATTCGACACATTGTAAGTGTCAGGCATATATGCACAAGGAAAACCAGTTTCCACACCAGCAAAGCTGGCCACACAGCCATTGAAAACCAAAAAAACCAAAAAACTATACAATAAAGCGCCAAGGTGAATGTTGATTGTGAGTTTTTTTGTTGAAGTCTGAAAACCAGTCTGGAAACAGAAACAGCCGGAAATTATTTGGGCAATCTTTTGGTTAATCAGTGTTACTTTGTGCATTTTTGTTTGCCGCGCTCCACCGAAACTGTTAGAAAAATAGAGTGAAAGTTCAAGCCCGAATTTCGATAAGGCGGTTCCCAGAGGGTCTATCGTAGCTTTGCGGCTGCATTCAACTAAAATTTTCAGCCAAACACTGGAACTTTCACGTTCCAACAATGACACTCAGCCTGCTGCAGCATGTTGCATCCAATCAGTGTCCTATGTTTAAAAAATTTTCAAAAGTTCCACGCAAATTCTCAAACTCAAAACTCAAGTATGTTTTTTTGTCCGCTCCAGATACTTCCACGTGAACGACTTCACCGACCTGGACACCCGACTACGGTCTCTCGTCCAAAAGGCGGTCTGCCCGTCCGGTCCCGGTCCGACGCAGCCACCCGGCCACTGTGACCCGCTGACGCAGACCGGCTGCGACCGTCGATTGAACGAGATTTGCGTGGAGCGGTCGCGTCAGTTCACGTGCGAATGTCCGCAGGGCTTCCAGCGGAATCCGCTCACAAGCTCCTGCGGCGGCGACCAGTGCAATCCGAACGTGCCGTCGTTGTGTCGGTGGCCTGCCACTTGCAAGCAGACGCCATTCGGCACGTTTCTGTGCTCCTGTCCGCAGCCGTACCGCTGGCATCCGCAGACCGGACTGTGCGGTCGGTGGAGACTTTTGGGTTTTTTTTCTCGTTTGAGTGCTTTTCCATGTACAGTTGAACCTCTGAATTATGGGGAATCAGCGTCGTCGTTGGTGGTTACGCGACGCATATGCGTTCTGTGCAGAAATTCGCGGTGGAGCTTGGTTTGCACAGAAAGCATGCATGCACATGACCACCAGCCAATCAGCTGATTCCCTATAATTTAGAGTTCAACTGTACATGTAGAAATAAAAGTATCATTGAGATTTCGTAGAAGAAAGATGTGCTTTGAATTCTGAGTTAGCTGATTGACTTTAATTCAGCGCAGACAGAGCCCAATGCAGCTTCTCAATGTTTTATGAATTTCACGAAAGAATTGCATTTTTGTCACCCAATAACACAAATGACTAGTTACACCCCATCTCACCGCGGAAACAACTCGTTGTATTTTCAGTCGATCGTTCAGAAATCTATTCTGATCGAAAACCGATCATTCAGTTAATAAGGGATGCACCAGCAATCACGGGTAAAACACGATCAATAGTTCTTGTGCAAGTTTTATGGTCTCCGTTTCCCCCCAGTCGTGTGTTATTTGCTTTCTCCCATCATTTTCGGATGCAACTTTGACATATTTCACGTTTGTGTTGTTGTGACATTGGTTCGAAAATGGCTGTTCGGTTGTCCATTGGTAATTGGAATGTGCAAGACAGGAAAATGAGGGGGGGGGGTCATTATTTCCGGTCTGACAGGTTTTCACGGACTGAGTTTACTGAGTTACGGCATGATACCTGTATCATCAGTGCAAGCGCCTGCAGCCCATTTGTTATTTTTTTTAATTTCACTGTAATTTTCCTCATGTGCAAATGCAACCACTTTTTGCCAGTTCACGTTTGTGTCCAACCTATGTATTGTGCTATTCTGCACGCGGTGGATTCAAAATCTGAAAAATTCTGCAAATTTCCATTTCAAATTGTTTGAATCCATGATTTTCGATTCGGTTTCATACGCTGTGCCGGAACAATTGTGGGCGGGCATATGAGGAATACAGGACTATCGGGGATGTGGGCGTGTGGTTTCGCATTCGTTGCGGATGCGCTGATTGGTTTTTGCCTGTATGCTGTAACCAATTAGCGATGAGCTAGATTCAATGTTCTTCTGTTCGATTGTCCGCCTGTTCGTTCGTTTGTGTCCGTTGATGCATTTTTTGATCCATCGGAGTTTTGTTGAAATTTCAATCTTTCAAAAATTATTGATTACGGTATGTCCGAATGAACATGCCATTTACCTCGGGATAAAGAGCGCACGAAAATTGAATGAGCGAATAGCAAATGGTTTACGGTTTATTTTCCATCTCGATGTCTTCTCGCTGTCAGCGCTTCTCGAATAGTTCGGAAACCAAAAAAATGCGTGACACGTTCATTCGAACACACCGCAGAAATAATGCAACTGAAAAAAAACCAGTCCCAAAAAACCGTTTTTTTACCCAAAAAACCGCAGGCGACAGCGGCGCCGCCGCCGACCAGCGCATCTGTCGGCCGCACGACAACGCCGGCTGTCGTGCGAACGAACACTGCGAGCGCGACGTCGAGGGCCGCTACAGCTGCGTCTGCAACATCGGCTTCATCCTGCATCCGGTCGCGAGCAAGTGCGTGCAGCCGGACTGGTGCGATCCGTCGCGCGGCGACGACGATTGCGATCGAAATAAGAGGGAGAAATGCCTGCCGTCGTCGTTCGGGTACCACAAGTGCCAGTGCGCGCCCACCTGGTTCCGCCATCCGGTCACCGCCGTTTGCTGTGAGTGGTGGCTTTTTGGTTGTTTATGTTTGTTTTGATTTTTTTTATTCTGGAACCGAGTAACATACCGTATTACCTCTATTAAACCCCCCCCCCCAAAATTAACCCCCCCCCAAAAATAAACCCCCACCCCCTCGACAAGTTTTTAAATAATCCCCCCCCAAGAATAATCCCCCATGGGGGATTATTGAAACCTGTTTGAAACACATACCCAGCGAATTCAGTGGCTGGTTGCAGTGAAAATGATGAAATTGTGCTACCAAAGGCCCCAAATGGATGAGTTAATGGTAATTTCATTACAAAAGGCTGTTGTAAAAGGAAATTTCTATGTATAGTAGAAGTTTCTGCGACTTCCTTCCTGCCATGGAAGGTATTTTTGCCATTTTGCCCACTCCTAAAAATGGTTTCCAAATAACCCCCCCCCCAAAAATAAAGCCCCCCCCCCAAAATAAACCCCACCCCCAGAAGTCGCTGAAGAAATAAACCCCCATGGGGGTTTATTAGAGGTAATACGGTAACAACGTGCAAGCACTGTTTCTTGCGGTTTCGCCTGGTAAGCGCATACCGCGGGCCAACAAGGCCTCGGCGGCTGCACAGCCCAATCAAAAATGATGACCAGCGCTGACGGATGTTATGGCTGGTTGAAACATCAGCGAAACAGTGGGTACACACAAGCCAGAGCCTTGTTAACTGTGGTGATGTTCTTGTCGGCCTGGTATTTCCGTGTTGTCGTGTTTGATTTTGTGTCAACTAGAATCGTAAGGTTGTTCCTTGTCGCACAATGAAACGCGTAACATTCGATGTTGTGCACTCTGAGGCCTGCAGAGCACGGCGAAGCACGCCGCTGAGTCTTGCTCGGCAGTGGAATTTCTACAATTTCCTTGTAGTGCATTACGTATTTGAGTGAAACTGTATTTAGGTAACTGTAAAACATATCCAACTAGTTGATTGGTTGGTGGTCACGTGATGCATGCGATTCCGTGCAAACCAAACCCCGCCTCCGCAGCAGTTCCAGCACAGAATTACGTGCATCAACCAATGAGCCAGTTGAATATGTTATTGAGTTAAGCTGTATTAAAGTTAAAATGTTCGTGCCCTTTTTAGTGGTTAACGAGTGCCAGACACGCCAGCACGACTGCGACCCGCACGCGCACTGCACGGACACGGACGACGGATACCTGTGCAGTTGCGGACAGAACTACCTGGACATCAGCCCCGACCCGATCAACAAGCCGGGTCGTGTCTGCTCCGACTTCAGTGGGTTTCGTGGTTTTTATTTGCATATCGTACATACCAGATTAAAAGAAGGCACATGCGGTCGCACACTGCTAGTCGAGCGGATGCTGGTTTTGAACTGTATTCGTCTGAGGCTTCTCTTCTTCCGTTGTTGTTATGTTTCATTCGACAAACGCTTTGTGTCCAACAAGTTGTTAAAACAAAACAAGTGTCCAAGACAGCAAATAACAATGTAGTACGATTTGAGTTCGAAATATAATCAACACTGTGTCTGATTATTTTCCTTTCAGAGAAGGACGAATGCCTACTTGGCCTGCACAACTGCAGTCGCAATGCGCTCTGTACGGACACGGACGACGGATTCATCTGTAACTGCAGGCAGGGCTACATCGATGCGTCGCCGAACCCGCGACAGTTTCCCGGTCTCGTAAGTGTGACAGTTGTATTTTTGAATTTTGAGATTAGGTTCAACAACATTGATTGATGTTGCACAGTTGCAGTGAGTTGAATGTGTTTTTCACATGGAGCTCTAGCTCCGATTTCTCGTACCCGATGTGAATGCACCCAGTCAACATCTTGTATCAGATGTTTTCAAATATCACATTCCAGAAAAATAAACAAATTTCCATGAATGCTTCCAATGTAAGGTCTGCAAGGAGCTCGTGAACGAATGCGCGAATCCAAATCTGAACAACTGCGATCGTAACGCAATCTGCGAGGACACGACCGAAAGCTACACGTGCTTCTGTGACGCCGGCTACATTGATCTCGATCCGTTGCGCAACCCGGGCAGACGCTGTGAAAAGAGTTCGTTGAACCGCACGATTAACGCTTTCAGTTGCCAATGTTGTGGTGCTAATTTTCTTTGAAAACGCTTCATGCTTGAGGAATGAATTGAAACAGGTTTAATGATCACCGCTATGTTACTTCCTTACTTTCCAAACGGTGAATAACAAAAAACGACCATCTTTTCAAATTACAATTAACCGCCTGGAATATCTTTCTTTGCCACAACAGTACGTTTCTCTGTGCCTGAGCCGAAAACGAAACCGCTATCATTTCTCGAATTAATGCTTCATTATCCGGATGTATGTACATGTACATGTGCGGATACAGCTTGTTAAAAAAAAAAACGCAAACCGCTGCTTTTTGGGTCAAACGCCAAACCGCCTAAAATAACGGGAAATGCCGCTTTCCGCCAACACCGGACCAGAGAACAGCGCAGAGTCTTTCACGCCGGGGCTGTCGATTTTCAGAATTCGAACCATGCAAGCCCGGCAACCACGACTGCGACCCGTCGGCGAGATGCATCGCGCACGGCGACAGCTCGTACACGTGCGCCTGTACGGAGAAACATCGCGATCGCTCGCCGGACCCGCTGACCCGTCCGGGCCGGGTCTGCATTCCGATCATCTACGAATGCGACAATCCGGCGTCGAACACCTGCGATCGGCCGGAGCGTGCGACCTGCACCGATACGGACGATTCGTACTATTGCAGTTGTAATCCCGGCTACGTGGACATATCGCCGGATCCGGCGCGACAGCCGGGCAGACAGTGCAAGAAGCGTGAGTGGGATTTGGTTGGTTGGTTGTGGTGTGGATGCGGTACTTGTAGTTCGTGGGGTAGGAGCGTTTCGCTGAATTGATGATACGATTTCCTGCAACTGTGGTATGGTAGACGCGAAGTATCTGTGACGCGCGTGTGTGCTAGAGATACCGAGTGCAGTATCCATTCAATTTTCTCAACGAAATTTCTTTATATTTCAATAGTTTAATAGTCAATAGTTCAATAGTCGTAATAGTTTGCTTGTTTCCAGCGAAAAAAAATACATGAACCCTTTTAAGTGAGCATTAATGAAAATTAACAATCGCTGTTAAGCGGCAGTCATGAAACAGTACTTCATGACGCGTAGCTGTGTTAAAACATTAAATACTGCTTCATGAATGCACCTTTAGTGATCGACGAATGCGCGCTCGGCACGCACGACTGCGCGCTGGAGGGCGGCGTCTGCGAGGACACAGCGCAAGCGTTCACGTGTCGCTGCGACGCGAACTACCTGGACGTGTCGTTTGACGCCGTCAATCGACCGGGACGACAGTGCAAGAAACGTTCGTTGATCGGATCTGATGTGCTCTTTTATTTTACTTGGCGAGACTCGATGCGCGCATAGATGGGTAAACAGTTTCATGACGCCGGAATTCAAAATGTGCCAAAGTGGTCAGAGTCGCCTAAATTGGGCCGGGGCACTCTTGGGCGGTTTTGAATTGCCGCGTAAAGAGTGAAACCAGTTTCCTTCGTCTGCACATACGCATTGAGTCGCAGATTCTAATAATTAAACTGATAACACTTGTAATCAACACTGTAACTAACGAGGCAAACGGAGAGTCCTCGAAGCAAGCCAGTAAAAAACGGTTTCTCCCAAACATCCAGTGCACGACGAATGCCGCACCGGACAGAATGAGTGCGACCACCGTGCTGACTGCATCGACACGGAGGACTCGTACATTTGTCGGTGTCGATCCGGCTATGAGGACATGTCGGCAGACCCGGTGTCGCGGCCCGGGCGTCGTTGCGTGCAACGTTGGTTGTTTTTTTGGGTTTTTTTTGTTTTGTTTTGTGAATTCAATGGTCTACAGTTTATCGGGAAAATATATGCAACATGACGTAATGACCAACCAATCAGCGCTGAGTATTGCTTATGACCAACCAATGAGCGCTGAGTATTGCTATGACCAACCAATCAGCTAGTTGCATATGTTAACGAGACAGACTGTGTTGTCGCATTTAGTGAGCTGTCTTGGTTTCACGTAACGTTTGTATAATTCATTCTGGTTTTTGGTGCATGCACCGTGTTGTGGGTGTCTGCGGTAAGTAACGATAATACCGGTGATTAGAGAAGCGTTAGGACGATGATTGCAGTCGACAGTGGAAGCTTTATTAGACGCTATCTGACTCCAAAACAACACACCAAATCACACAAACACGGCACTTATATACGAACGGAATCACCAATTATCTGCTAATTATCTACCTTAATCACTTATTATCTACTTTAGCATGGTTAGAAATGCATCCAAGCGGCTAGCTACACTTGTAGAAAAAGCATTTGGCCGATGTGACATTTTAATCCCGTTTCAGTCGTTAACGAATGCCTGTTGATCGGTCAGAACGACTGTTCACCGCACGCTAAATGCATCGATACAATCGAGTCGTTCCGTTGCCAATGCACCGACGAGTACAATGACGCATCGCCTGATCCGGGCCGCCCGGGACGCATTTGCACACCGAAATGTATGTGCTTTAGTACTTTTTCTTTTTGGGTCGGGCCATTAAACCGTTGGTTTGAATTATTCGGTGCGTTGATAATGTGGTCGACTGAATTCATATATGTAGTTGAATGTTGTTGAAGAACATAATTAAGCGGCATTCATGAAGCAGTGTTTAGCGACGCATCACTGTGTTAAAACTTGGCTACATAGTCATGAAATAGTGCTTCATGAATGCCACTCCAGTTGTCAACTTGTCATACTCAGCTAATTTTTGGGAGCTTCTGTCTTGAGATACTGAATTTTTTGTTGTTGTCTCATTCCAAAATTTTAGTGGTCGACGAATGCCGTCTCGCCCAACACAACTGCGCCCAATCAGCGACCTGTATCGACCGCGTCGACGGCTACACGTGTCGCTGCAACGACGGCTACATTGATCGCTCCCAGAATCGCATCACGCATCCCGGACGTCGCTGCGAGCTGAAACCGACGCCGCCACCGCCGGAGTGCCATCTGGAACGCGCCGATTCTTGTCGGGCGGACTTGAACGAAGTTTGCAGACTCGTGAATGGCGAACCGAAGTGCGACTGTCCCGAGAATTACAGTCGCAATCGGCGCACGCGCGCGTGCACAGGTGGGGAAAGCGGTTTTTTTTACGGATTGATTGATTGTTGATTGATTTTATTCGACACATTGTAAGTGTCAGGCATATATGCACAAGGAAAACCAGTTTCCAAACCAGCAAAGCTGGCCACACAGCCATTAACGGAAGAGAACATGTCTGGCATTGTCATTCAGAAATATGTGGGGAAGATAGTTTAATCGTGAAGTGTATTATATAAAGCGGCATTCATGAAGCAGTGTATAGTGAAGCGTAGCCGAGTAAAAACATACCTACGCGGTCATTATATACTGGTTCATGAATGCCCCTTTAGAATAGGTCAACAGACAATTGTAAGTGGCTGATTGACGGCCTCGGAACGGTTTGCATTATGCACTGATTGGTTGCCCACCTCCCAGCACAAGATCCTTTTTCCATTCATCGTGCGACACTTGATTCAGTTGTGATCATGCTACTAAACTCTGTAGCGAGGTAACAGTTGCGCGAACAAAATAAATAAAATAACAGGGTTTCTTTTATTCACATGATATTCATACTCAAATGAAATTTCAATATTTTCCAGTAATTAACGAGTGCCTCTATCAACACTTGATCGACTGTGCTGCCGCGGCGGAGTGCGTCGACGAAGAGGACGGCTACACGTGCAGATGCCTCGAGCAGTTCAGAGACAACAACCCGAGCAATCCCGGCCGAGACTGTGAACATAGTGAGTTGTATGATTAGTTGAGCAAAGGACTAAAGGCTCATGATGATTGAATCTCAAATCGGATGTCCAATCTGACGAACAGGGGCTCAATATGGTGAACCGGATATTGGCGCTGTGGTCTATTCAATGCGTGGTCCTCTTCCTCCACCTTCACAGCTCTTCCGCCTTTGCGGATCGCGTGCTTGGCTGCTTATAAACAGGATTATCAGAAAAAAACGTAAATTTTTCAAACACTTCGATCTCGTGACTGCATTATGTCCGAAGCTGTTTCTTTTGTTTTTTTCACTGACGTTTTCTCTGATCACCGCGTAGTTCGCATGACCTCTTAAGGCGAAAACACCATTCAGTTTTTTTGTCCGTACGCACAGACGTCGTTCGAAATCCCGTTCGAAAACTACAATTGTGTCCGTAATGCATTCAGTGCGTAATGCATTTCTAAATCGCGTGGCCATTTTTTCAAGTGTCGTGTCCGTGCGTACGCACAAAAACTTATTGCTAAGTCCCCCGTTTAAACCGCCTCGTGTCACTTCAGTCGTCCCGGAATGCTCGTTCGACCACCTGAACGACTGTCACCAGTACGCGGACTGCATCGAGCTCGACCACGGCTACCGCTGTCAGTGTCAGAGCGGCTTCACCGACATCTCTCCAGACACGTCGCGACCGGGCCGCATCTGTCAGCGGATCATCAACGAGTGTCTCGATCCGAACCAGAACACTTGCGACCCGGACGGCGCCGAATGTATCGATGAACTGCACGGGTATAAGTGTCGCTGCAAAGACGGCTACTACGACACGTCCGTGACGCCCGGCTCGCAGGGACGGTCGTGTAAACGAAGTGAGTTGTTTTTTGGGATTCTTGGGATTGGTGTTCGGTTTTCGGAGAAAAAGCGTGTAAAATCCGTTTTTTCTGGAAGGTCTTCGTATGTTTAATGTTATCGGAAGTTCTTCCGATCTTGCGCAATAATCAGTTTGCCTGGATTGTGTCATGATTACGCGCAAACATTCAGTTATAAACGAATGTCTGGATCGAACGGCGAACGATTGCCATCACACGGCGACGTGCACGGACACTCTGGATTCCTATCGCTGCGACTGTCCGTCCAACTCGCGCGACATCTCGCCGAATCCCGCGTTCCCCGGGCGTGTTTGTCTCGTCTGTACGTTTGCCGGGGGAGGGGGGGGGGGCGTTATTGTTTGAGAGCTGATTCTCGAATCTCATTTACTTCCAACTCAACGCCGAAACTCATTCACGCAATGACAATAGTTCTTGTGTGCAATTAGCTCAGTGGAGGCATATGAATAAGCAGCTGATAAAAAAATACGTCAACTGATAAGAAAAATTCATGTTCAACATTTTTTATGGTTTTCTATCAATCCAGTCCATCACGTTTACTTCTGGTTCCAGTCGTTGACGAGTGTCGCGAGGGCAAACACGACTGCGACACTAGCGCCATCTGTCGAGACACGGAGGAATCGTTCACCTGTGCTTGTCCGTCCGGATATCTTGACCGGTCGCCCACTCAGAACCGGCCTGGTCGTGTGTGCAAGCAATGTGTGTTGGTTTTTTCTATTTTTTTTGCAATGTGAACAACGAAAAGCGTATAATCAAACATTTGTTTCGTTTCAGACGAAATTTTGGAGTTGATTTTTTTTATGTCCCATGGGTTTTATGGTCTGCCTCAGTTATCCATACTAACGCAGCGTTGTTCGGCTCAGGCTTTTAATTTTTCGTTCATTTGGGCGGTGTGCACGTTTTAAAACGAAACTTCACAGTTTTTTTTTTCTAAAGCTTCCGCGCAGTAAACAAACACAGCCAGGGAGCCATCTAACAGCGAATTCCGGGGTGATGCTAAATTAAACACTCGCAAACACTGTAATTTTTCATAACTTCGCAAAGCTTTCATGAACACACCGTTTTGCTCTCTCCAGTAATCGACGAGTGCTCGCAAGGCTCGCACAGTTGCGCACCGCAAGCCGAATGCCGTGATCTGGAGGATGGATACACCTGCGAATGCCGCGACGGATATGTGGATCGATCGCCTGATCTGCAGCAACCCGGTCGCGTCTGTAGTCCGCCAGGTACAGGCGTTGCTGAAGGCCAATTCATGCGCACAAAATTTTCATCAGGCCGGCACGTCACAGCACGTCATCTATGAATGCTTGGTATAAACGAGCACGTGTTCTAAAGATAACGTGACGGTGCCGGATTGCTGTTGTTTTTCGCCATGAATGAGACGTGACGTGCCGGATAATGAATTGGCCTATAGTGAGACATGTCAGGTGAAAAGATGGAGGCGACTCTTGAACGGAGCACTCTGCAAAGTTCTTTTGCGTCTTACATTGTCGGCGTTCTCCGAGCGTTCCGTAAGATGCGCCGCAACGCTTACAGTCGAACTCTAAATCATAGGGCATCAGCTGATTGGTTGCAATTATGGTATGCATGTGTGCTTTCTGTGCAGGCATTGCTGTGGGGGCGGAGTTTTGGTTTGCACAGAAAGCATACTGACACCGTAATTCCAACCAATAAGCTGGTTCCCTATAATTTAGAGTTCGACTGTAGACAGACGGAGATCACGCAGCGTCTTTTCAGATCGGCTTTTCGATTGGCGCTAATTTCGTCAAAATTTGAGAACTTATTCAAGAACCGTGCCCAGAGGTGTGCAGGCGGGGTCGGTCGACTCAAAAAGCGAGTCTTTAACAAAAACAGTTCTGCCCGGTGTCCGGTGGCACTGACGAGCGCAGGGGGCACCGCGGTATGCGTCCACCTGGCGGAAACCGCAAACAGCGAACTTCATGTTCTATATATATAAATCGCAACAATTCCAGACGTTTGTCCGCCGAACCACCAGTGCAGCTCGGCAGCAGTGTGCGAGCCGAAAGGTGGCGGCGACTACGATTGTATCTGCATTCAAGGATACGTCGATAAGTCGCCGCCTGGCGAACGGGGTCGACTGTGCGTGCGAGGTTGGTGGAAATTGCTGAATATTTCCTTCTTCATCTTGCTTATTTTCGTGCATTTGAAATCTATCTCCGCTCTGATTAACATCTTGTCAGTCCGTCGCGCAGCTATTCTTACTTCGTTTTGCATTTCTTCGTTTTTGCCTGCATTAACAAAAATGTTTGCTGGAAAGTTGCATGGGTTTATTTACTTTGAGGTCTTCATTTTTGATGCATGTATATGGACGAAACTTCTGTTTAATTATGAATGTGTTCATTGTTTTGGTGTTTTCAGATTCAGCCAGTATTCTCATAGAATCAAGTATGTGTGTAAAACAGAGCAGTGTCTTATTTCTGTTTGCGCTGTGATTATTTTCAATATTACCATGTCGTTGTGAATATGTTGCTGTGGCTTCATTTCGTTTGCGCCTTCTGTACTTAACAATGTAACAACCGGCTTTAATTTTCCGTTCTAACTTTACATCATGCCATAACGATTCCACCCGCTTTACCAGTGAACGACTGTCTGAATCCGTCGTCGAACGACTGCCACGCGAACGCGATGTGCGTCAATCACGCCGCGATCGGTTCGTACGAATGCGTCTGCATGGAAGAGTACGAGGATGCGGACCCATTGAGTCCCGGACGTTTATGTCGGAAACCGAAACCGAAACCGAAAACATCGACCTCGACCACGACAACTCAGAATCCACCAACAACGCCAACGAAATGGGTGTCGCCGGTGCGATTTCGACCGACGCGATTGCCGATGCGACCAGTCGGACAGCTGAGCAATCACGCGGGCACTTTGAAAACTACAACGACGGCGTCAACGACCACGACTTCCAGAACAGTAACAAGCACAACACCAACCGAACCACCACCAAGCACGACGTATCAACCGTTTGTCATACCAATGCATGGCCGTTGGGCCAGTACGCTGGGTCGAGGTAGGGGATTGAGATAATGCGGAGAAGAGAAGTTTTAAGCGGGGCTTGGTGCATGTCTGTCTGGCTCCTTTCGTCTTCAGGTTTTTTGTGTTTTGTTGAAACCCTAGTGTGAAACAACTAACGCTTTGCTGCCTGGAACGAAAACAATTGTGAATTTTTTTGCTGCTTTTGTTTGCTTGCATGGTCTTTACCACAGTGATTCGGATTTGAATTTTAATGAAAAACTATGTGACCTTGTGCGTTTCTTTTCAGTGAACGAATGCCTGAATCCGGCGCAGAACAACTGCTCGCGGAATGCGATCTGCTATAAACTGCCGCAAGGCTACCGCTGCGAGTGCATGCAAGGCTACGAGGATCGATCGCCGAACTCGGCACTGGCTGGTCGCATCTGCGAACTCCGACAAGCCGAACCGCCACAGGGCAAGTTGATACTATTGATTGCAATGAAACCAGAAGTAAAAACTACAGTCTATCTTGCTAATATATGCAAATAGCTGATTGGTTAGGCTAAGTAATTCTCAGCGGTGATTGGTTAGTCATGAACAATTCTCAGCGCTGATTGGTTGGTCATGACGTCATGTTGCATATATTTTCCAGATGGACTGTAATGTAATATCAACAAACGTATTTCTAACCACGTTTTTCATTTCCCTTTCAGTGCATCCCTGCCAAGATCCAAAGAAGAACGACTGTCATTATCTGGGACGTTGTCGCAGCATTCCCGGCACTACCGGCGGGTACACATGCGAGTGTCCCGAACGATATCTCGATCGCTCATCCGATCCAGTCAATAAACCGGGCCGCATCTGTGTGCCTGGTGAGTCCGGCCAGTATTACGACGGGGTAATGTCGGTTTTTTCGAACCAAACAGTTGAGTTCATCACAGGCTCACACTGACGAAGTAGAAGTGCCTTTATTTGCATAGACTTGGCGATGATTTTTATTATTACCCCTATTACCTCTATTAACCCCCCCCCAAAATTACCCCCCCCCCCAAAAATAAACCCCCACCCCCTCGACAAGTTTCCAAATAACCCCCCCCCAAATAATCCCCCATGGGGGATTATTGGAAACCTGTTTGAAACAACCCAGCGAATTCAGTGGCTGGTTGCAGTGAAAATGATGAAATTGTGCTACCAAAGGCCCCAAATGGATGAGTTAATGGTAATTTCATTACAAAAGGCTGTTACAAAAGGAAATTTCTATGTAGAGTAGAAGTTTCTGCGACTTCCTTCCTGCCATGGAAGGTATTTTTGCCGTTTTGCCCACCCCTAAAAATGGTTTCCAAATAAACCCCCCTCCCAAAAATAACCCCCCCCCAAATAAACCCCCACCCTTAGATGTCGCTGAAGAAATAACCCCCCATGGGGGTTTATTAGAGGTAATACGGTATTTTTTTGAAGTTTCTTTCAAACTTTCTAAAAATTCTCATTTTGCAGACACCGAAGTCTGCATCGACTCGAGTCGTAACGACTGCGACGAAAACGGCGCCGTCTGCATACCGGTGCAGGACAACCGCCGATTCACGTGTCGGTGTCGCGACGGATTCATCGACGAGTCGCACGATCCGAACCGCCCGGGGCGATCGTGCAGACGATGTAAATAATTGTTGAAAATTTCTCTTAAAATCTTAAATTTACATTCATGATGCCGTATTTAGTGACCGCGTAGCTATGTTTTTTTCACTGAATACTGCTTCATGAATGCCGCTGAAGTTTGAAGACGTCACACTAGGTCACAGCTCTGTTGTAGCCTGTCGACAAAGACATGCACACATTTGCGAGATCACTACAGCATCACTACTATTGTGGATTTATTCAAACGTGTCCGGACTAGCGTGACGTCATTTTATTTAAAAACGCCCGTTTGTCAAAGTACAGGCACTAAAATTTCAGTTTGGTGTGACTGATTCGACATTCACCATTAGTTTACGGGAAGAAATCGGCTAAACGGATAGTCTGGTTTGCAGTGAACGACAAGCGCATGTTTTGTGGCACATGACGTCATTTCAGTGGGACACGTTTAAAAAAATAGGCCATACTACTACTACAGATATATGACACTATGTGCCGTGCATGTTTCTGGGTTTACAGAATATAATGCGTCATCAGACAAGTGCTATAAAACCTCAAGGACACATTAAGCGAAATACATAAAAAAACCACGCACTTCTTATTCTCCGCACTCATCATTCAGTGGTCAACGAATGCCTGGACGCGCGTTTGAGCGACTGTCACTCACTGGCGATCTGCGAGGACCTCCCAGTCGGCTATACGTGTCGCTGCCCAACGGGAATGATCGACGAGTCGCCCGACGCGCAGCACAAACCGGGACGCCAATGTACTCGACTGGTGAACGAATGCCTGACACGTCTGCACAATTGCAGCGCGTTCGCCGACTGTATCGATCGGCCGCACGGCTACGATTGTCGGTGTCGCGACGGTTATGCGGACACGGACCTGGCGTTGCCCGGACGAACGTGTGAATTGAGTGAGTGGGGAACGGGCGGAACAGGAAAAGTTTTTTTTTCTCGTGATGGCCATTTGGAAATACAGTTTTTTGATATTTGAAGCACGCCCCCCCCCCCCCACCGATTCCGGAAACCCGAAGGTACAAAACTCCGGTGGTTTGGGGAATGGACGGCTCGCCATCCCGTGGAACCAATGCCCTCGCCACATGATGGGGACAGTTTCTAAGCCGCGCTCTGCCCTGGGGGACCAGTGATCTTGGCCTGATTTCGGTTTTAGTTGAACACACCTTTGTATAAGGCTTGGTGCTACTGGACCGTGTGCTTGTTGTTCAGCGCTGCTTAACGCACCGCGCGACACCTAAAAACACCAGAGTTGTCAGGAGAAACCCCTACCCGCGGCTTTTCAGAACCAGCTTCAGCGTGTGTTTCGTCTAGTTTTGAACTATTATTGCCTCACGTCAATGGGAGCAAGTCATCTAAATCAAGTGACCTAAATAAAAAAAACATGCACTTTACCTATTGTGCGTTTATTCAAACGTGTCCGCACTAAAATGACGTCATTTGCCTTAAAAACACCCGTTTATCGAAGTACAGGCAGTAAAATTTCAGTTTGGTGTGACTGATTCGACATTCGCCATTTGTTTACGCGGAAGAAATCGACTAAACGGAAAGTCTGGTTTGCTGTGAACGACAAGCGCATGTTCTGCAGCGCATGACGTCATTTCAGTGGGACACGTCTAAAAAAATGGTCATTACTTTCATGCTCTTCAGTCATCAACGAATGCTTGCTGCCGAATCTGATCGACTGTCACGCCCACGCCACCTGCACCGACCAACGAATCGGCTACACGTGCGCCTGCAACCATCCGTATCGCGACGAGTCGCCCGATCCGCAACGGCCGGGCAGAGTGTGCCGGTTAGAGCTGGCGAAAACGGAGTTGTTGTTTTTTAATATTTGAAGCACGCCCCTCACCGATTCCGGAAACCCGAAGGTACCAAACTCCGGTGGGATTGGGGAACGGACGGCTCACCATCCCGTGGAACCAATACCCTCGCCACGTGAGGGGGACAGCCTCCAAGCCCCGCTCTGTCCTGGGGGCACCAGTGATCTAGCCCGATTTCGGTTTCGGTGGCCTGCGGTCGCTATATCCCCGCAGGGCAGCGAATCCGAAAGCTTTAGTTGTATTGGTTGAAATTTGGGTTTGTTAGATTGGGCTAGCCAGTCAAATCTTTCTGCAACACCGTCATGTTGCATTGCACATTGCATAAACACAAGCGACGCACGTCCACATCAGCGCTGCCGGGTGTGCAGTAAGACTAGACTGCTGACATTATCATTACAAAATTTATATTTTTGTTACTATTACTGACTGTTATTACGACTAAACGGGACTCTTAAAAGACGATTTTATTCACAAATTCCAGCTACAACGAATGTCGCGATCGGTCACTGAACGACTGCGATCCGAATGCGGTTTGCGAGGACTACGCCGACGGCTACGGATGCCGGTGCAATCCGGGTTTCGTTGATGACAGTCCCGATCCGCACCGAGCCGGCCGGCGTTGTGTCCGTGAGTGCATTTTCGGGATGACTTTTGAGAGTAAAGTGAACTTGCGGCTGCGTTTCATTCAGTTCGTTTGATTGTGCGAAGAGTAGGAAACTTTCTGAAAAAGCGTAAACGCCCATAGTTCATGCGCTGATTGGTTTCCTGGCTCCCGTTTATTGATTGATAGCGAATTTGTATGGACATTTTTTAAAATCATGTGGACAGAATAGGATTGGTCGATTACAGGTCAGCTCAGAGGTAGAATCTGCCCTGTTTCAGAGTTTGCAGGCATATACATACCACCATCCAGACATTTCTAGATCACAACGATGTAGAATTTACATATTAACAACAACCAACTTTCAAAAAATTTCAGGCATTCCGGAAATCTCAACGACAACGCCGCGGACTCCGCCGCCGGGCAGCATTGAATGCGGCGATGACTACTGCTTCGTTGATCGCAACGAGGTCTGCGTTCCCAATCCATATCGCTGTCAATGTCGTCTCGGATATGCTCGCGCGAGAGCGGGCGAAATTTGCAGAGGTTCGGACTTTTTTTTGGATGTTTTGTTTTGTTGTCCAACGGGCAGTGTCCGAAGGGGCTTGTTGAAGTTCCGTTTTTTGCCGAACATCACAGAAAACAATGGTTGTCTGGCAGTATTTAGGATAACCATGTGAATAGACCTGTAGGTTTCACGAATGAAGGTATTATTGGTTCAAATCCCATACTACAGTCTGTGCGCTCGGGGGATCGAGCCCCGCCGAGGGGTGTATAGACGCTTAATGACAGAGAAAACTCGATGGGCGCCCTACTCAATGGCGTTCTGTACGCTTCTCTGGGTTAGCCCTGGCTAAAAACATCGCCTAAAAATCCCAACAACAAAAACAACAACAACAAAACCTCATCTCATCTAACAAGCTGTTTTGTTTCCAATTTCCAGAAGCGACCCGATTCATTCTACCATTGTTCGTCCAGCGAAAGGACAACCAAGTGCTCCGGTGGTCGCCAGAATATGGGGACCGCCATACGGGCTCTTACATCGACATCACACGACTGTTCGAAGAAGGAGTACGATTATTAATAT
The DNA here is from genome assembly GCA_030248135.1 of Theristus sp. LFF4_11. Classification (NCBI taxonomy): domain Eukaryota; kingdom Metazoa; phylum Nematoda; class Chromadorea; order Monhysterida; family Xyalidae; genus Theristus; species Theristus sp. LFF4_11. Next base: position 135,628 of record JASANC010001219.1, on the reverse strand, counting down.
TAATTTTGTTATGCTCTTTTATTGTGGTCCCGAGACTCAATGCACGCATGGTTTGGTAAACAGTTTTTATGCAGGACGCGGGTACTCAAAATTGGCAAAGTGATCCGAGTCCCCTAAGTGGATCCGAGTCACTTAGGTGACTTTGAATAGTCACCTAAAAATTGAAACCTTTCGGTTTCCCTTTTGTCTGTGAACCCACTGAGTTGTAGAACCTGAAAACATTCATAATAACGACAATTTGGTGTAAGAATGCTGCGACGAAACGGCAATTTAACTTATTGTCACCCGCTTTTGTTCTATCATATCAACAGCCGCAATTCCACCACGCTTCACCACACCACCGACCGTTCACACGCGAACGTTTTGTTTTTTCTTGCAGATCAGCACACAAATCCACCTGACACCCGTCGGCCGCCAGTTCATCAGCAGTGAAACGCTCTACATCAACCCACCCCGACTGTACAACAGCAGCTGGCACGACGGGCTGATGTTCAACTATTCGATCGCGTTGACGCCCGACCACGGCCTCGAGGACATCTGTGAACTCTGGCAGCAGCTCGTGAACTCGCTGCGGCAGACGAACCTGCGCATTGGCAACTCCGGACTGTGCGTGCGGTGTTTTGTTTCTGCGCGCTCTCTCACGAAATGTTTTGCTCTTTTGGAATGGTTTGATAAGCAGGACGGTCGAAATGGTTTGATAAGCAGGACGGTCGACCGGTGCGTAAATATCTGTAACGGCCAATTCATGCGCACAAAGTCTATCCGGCACGGCACGATCGTGTCTCATTCATCGAGCAAAAGAACAGCAATCCGGCACCGTCACGTTATCTTTGCAACACGTGCTCGTTTATACACGCGTTCATACATGACGTGCCGTGACGTGACGTGCCGGATACATGGTCGTGCATGAATTGTGCCGTAAAGCAACTAACCAGTTTTTGTTGTTGCTTGTGCTGTCTGCCGCGGCACGTATATCGTGCGATGAATGCGTTCCGATGTAGGCAGACACCCTCACACCCTTCAGCCGATCTCACCTCACTGAATACCAAACAATCAAAATCATTCCACCATTTCAGCTACATCTCGCCCGACCAACCGGACGTGTGTCCACCGGAGCGGCCGAAATGCGGTCAATTCATTTGCGACGAGTCGCTCGGCGAGATCTGCATACACAATCAAGTCTGCGGCTGTGTGCACGGACAGAAACGGCCGGGCCCCGGAACGCAGTGCAGAAGTGAGTTTTCTTTGTCAAGCTGGGTAACTTTTCAGTGTCAGAACTATTGGGGATGGTGGCGGGACAGGTTTTTTTGGTTGCGGAACGGGACAGAGCGCGGCGGGATAGCTAAAAAAATATCTTTCGGGACGTGCCAGTGCGTGACAAGGGGGCCTGCGGGACGGGCACGGGACTGTTCGGTCCCGCATGTTATCCCGCACTTTGCGCGACAGGCTGTCCCGCGCTCATCTCTAATTAGAACAATTGTCCTGTTTATGCAGATGTTTAAAAATTTCGTTGCCTGTACAGGTGGTAAATACGTTGTTGCCCCACCCTTTGTTGCTATTTATGTTTTGTAGAGTACTTAGATTTAATCGATCAATTTTTTTTATTTTCAGGAAAAAAGCTGTTTGACCAAAGTTATTTGATGATTTTGCTTTTTACAAAAATAACTTAACCACAATTACAATCACGTATGCACGTTTTTTTCGCGCACAAATTTACTAAACTGACACACTAAAGTAACCAAGAAAACCAACGCTTTCGGTTCGTCACCAACTACTATTCGCTTATGCCAATAACCGTGAACAGTATTTTGTTGATTTTGATTTTGTTTCTTTGATTTTAGTCGAAAATATAAACATCTACATTCAACTGATTGGCTGCGCCACCGTAATGTCGAGTGTTTTCAGTCATTTGAATGGTCAAGAAAGAATTAGTCAGAAGTATTAGACACCAAAAGTCTTGTTAAAACCTCACTTTTCAAAACAACTTTCAGACGTGGAGAGCTTCCCGCTGGTGTTGTGGGTGATTCGTGACGGCGCGAATTACATTGAATACAACCAGAATTATGGAAACCCGCAGTCCGAATTACACCGCGAATATGTGTCGAGGTTCACACAGGTGAATTTAAACAAGCCGTTTTTTCAGGATTCTTTGGTAAACACACGAGACACGATTAAGAACGATGGTATTCCGTAATAAAAAAGCTGTAACGTGGTGGTTCTTTTATTCAAACTGACCTAGAAAGCAAAACAAGAAAAGAAACAGGTTCGATTCCACCCACAGGCACCAGATGTAACGAGGTGGTTCTTTATTCAACTGACCTCGAAAGCAAAACAAGAAAAGAAACAGGTTCGATTCCACCCACAGGCACCAGATGTAACGAGGTGGTTCTTTATTCAACTGACCTCGAAAGCAAAACAAGAAAAGAAACAAAAATCATAAATAAAGAGTGGGCGGGGGCGCCCGTTGCGCCCTCTAACGGCAACTAGAACAAACGTTCGTTACAAAGCACTATTGACGTTTCAGGGCATCGCGGAAGCGTATGGCTCTGGTTCTCTAAGGGACTGGTTTGTCTCGTCCGAAGTGCACTATGTGCAAGACCCGAGTCGCCTGAACGGTACCTGGGACAAAGGTCTACTGTACAATTTCACCGTCAACATGGTCCCCGGAAAGGTAAATCAACCGCTTAACAGTTGTTGTACATGGAAGGCATCTCCAATCTGCATCGAAGTAATCCAACTAAGAATCGCTGAGAATTGGTCTCCATATCTCAGGCTGTCATAACAGTTTTAGCGGAGCATCTTGCATTCTAGCGAAATAAAATGAATGAATGAATGAATGAAATCGCTAGCTTTTTTACTCCGCCTCCTGGTCAGCCAACGCCATCTCCGTACTAGATGCGGTTCATACAGTTTTCCTCGGAGTTTCCAGCTTTTTGCGAAAGAAAATGGATGAATGGATGAATTTGGTGCACCAAATCTTTCAAAAAAAAAACGTCACCTCCTCACAGATCCACAACCGCCTGGACGTCTGGCGCGAGCTGATCCGCGTCTGCGAGGCGAACAACTTCCAGATCGGCACCAGCAATCTCTACATTAATCCGTACCAAATCGATCCGAGCAGTCCGTGTTTCAATAACGACTGCTACGAACGCGGCATCTGTATCGTGCGGGGTCCGAACAGCTACACGTGCCAGTGTCCGGAGATGTACCGCGACGATGATCCGTTCACGCCCGGCCGTCGGTGCACGTCGTTGATCGGGTTCAACGAGTGCGAACGCCGCGACACGAACGACTGTCACGAGTTTGCGCGCTGCATCGACGAGGACTTTGAGTATTCGTGCAGCTGTCTGAGCGGATATGAGGTGCGGTCGTCGTTTTGGTGCTGTATGACCCGTTTTTTTAAACGTATCCCACTGAAATGACGTCATGTGCCGCCAAACATGCGCTTGCCGTTCAGGGCAACCAAGACTTTCCGTTTAGCCGATTTCTTATTCCGTAAACAAATGGTGATTAAGCCTGGCTTAGGATTAGGATTACATTTAGGATTACTCTATTGCGAGCGACAACTCGTCGAAAATCAAAAACCTTTTTTTAAACTTTTCAAATATGAAAACCAATCCCAGGACACCACACCGGAGGGCCAACGGCGCGGCACCGTCTGCACACCAAACTACTGCAGCGACGTGCACTACTGTCCGCAGAACACGACGTGCAAGAACCTCGCCGAACAGGCGATCTGCCAGTGCAACGATGGCTTCATGGACATTCGACGGAGTCAGAAGCTCGTGTCGCTCGGATTCGAGGACACCTTGTTGGTTTCGCTGGTTGCTTTGGCGATTTCTCATTTATGTGATTTTTTGTTGAAGCTGGACACCATTGTCCTTTGTTTAAATGGGACGTTGGTGCGTTGGATTTCAAATGGGCATCATGGATAACGCCTTTTTTCAATCTAGACGCGCCGACTCTGTCTGCCGGAAAAGCAGTTTAGCTTGCTGATTGGTAGTGTCTTTCGAAAAAAAATCCTGTTCCAAAACCACTTAGTTGCAAATTGAAATGCGTGAAAATGGACATCAATTGGTCACCTGATTTTCGAAAAAAATGGCTGCGTGTTTACCATGCCTGTTCTTGTGGATCGTGCAATGAGCCGTAATCCAAAACAAAATAGCACACAGCCGATTCTCAAATCAATCACCAACCAAAAAAACCGAAATTCCCCGTCGTTCTTTCCACCCGATCAGCTGCATGCTGCGTCGCGACGTCGACGAATGCTCGCTCGGCCTAACGGACTGCTCGGGCGTGTCGATCTGCACCGATTTGGTCGACGGCTACGAGTGTCGCTGTCCGGCCGGCTACATCGACGGTAATCCGTCGAATCCGGGCCGCGTCTGCGGTGCGAGGGTGTGCGCGCTCTGCAACGGACACGGCGACTGCGTGCACGACACGCGCACGAACAACGTGACCTGCCACTGTTACGACGGCTACTCCGGCGAGCATTGCGAGGTCGGTGTGGGGGTGATGATCTGATGATGTAGACTTTTTTGGGGTTTCTTTGCGCAACACACATTCGCGTGATTCGCTGTCAAATCATCGCGCATCATCGCACTTTCGTACGTGCGTCTAGAGGTCTATTGTGGCGATGCATCACAACAAAGCAACATTAGAGAATCTGTGCTCGGTTTACGGGTCGGTTTCAATGTATGCACTATTTGAAAAACAACCCCGGTTGTGCCGATCGACCGTTTTCAAGTGATCTCAGTCACCAATGACATCATTTTCATCTGACCGATTCTACCAATCACACTATACTACAAAATTTTCCCGCCCAGGTCGTCGGCGCAAACGTCCGCTGGATCCTCGTGATCATCCTGGCGATTCTGTTCCTGCTGCTGACGCTGTGTTGTCTCTGTTATTTCTGCATGAAATGCCGCTGCGTCCGCGGCAAGGGACTCTGGTATCGGGAGCCGCTGTTCACGTATCGCAAGTCGGGGCCGTGGTCGACGCTGGAGCACAGTACGAGCTCCGAGAGCGGCGAGGCGTTCTCGGGCATGTCGTCGGCGTTTGTGAGTGGTGGCTTTTTTATATTTTATACAGACCATCTGGAAAATTTATGCAACATGACGTAATGACCAACCAACCAGCGCTGAGAACTGCTCATGACCAACCAATCAGCTAGTTGCATATATTCGCGAGATAAACTGTAGTTGTTCCTGTAATACCCGAAGCGGGCCAATCATCGGTGGTTTAGTGCAGGTGAATGGACGGTTATAAGAGTCACGTGACCCTGGAAACCCCGCCCTAATCAGATTCTGACAGCTTTCGGGCTCTTATCCGACTCGCGATTGTTAATTGGAAGAGTGATTTGTTGACTGATTCTCCTTGGAGCCTTTCTCAGTTGTCCTCCTTCCGTGCAAAAAAACTATGAATCTTCCGAATTTTGCATTCAAAAAACTTGCATGTTTTTTCGTGAATTCAATATTCAAAAGGTCTCTGTTTGACACGCTGTTCTTGCAGTTTTATCCGGAGTTCCTGCGGTTCGCGAAATAAAATGAAATGAAAATGAAAATTGGTGCGGTTTTTCAGGGCAAAGGCGGCTCCGACTACTACCCGCCGGTGGCGATACCACGTGCGAAACTGCGGGGCGATGGTGTGGCTCAGATGAGCGAATACCTCGAGGACGGCATGCGGATACCGCGGGCGCATTTGAATGAGGTACGCTCAACAACCGCATTGCACTTTGATGGCTCAACAGTGAACCAGTTTTCTCTCAGTAAAGCAGCACTGCAGCAACAAACGCATCGTGGTGTACCACGAAGCCTAGCGGGGAGGGAGGGGGGGGGCGAATCCCGCAAACATTCATGGTGACTCTCGTTTCGGTTTGCGGTAATACAGTCCGTTTTCAGTAAACCAGATCGTCCGCACGTGAATGTGTGCTCATTGTTCATTATTTGTCGCGCAGTGAACAAAAGACAAACATTTTAAACAAAACACTTCGTGTCAAAACTCTGCAGGCCGCCTACGATAGCGAGTCGATGAGCTCCGAGTACACGGTGCGCGAAGAAATCGAGCGTCGCGTGATCACGGACACGCGCAAGATCGTGCACAACACGGCCGCTGATGTGCACGCCGTCAGTGGCAGTACGGCGACGGCCGGCGCTGCCGCTGCGGCAACCGCTGCGAGCTCCAGTGCGTACACGGAAAGCCGCAAGGTTGGTTGCAACCCGCGACATCTTGGTTTGGTGCGAGAGGCGCGGATGATCGGCTGGGCAGAAGTTGATCGGTGTACAGTGGCGGCCGAAAGTGTGGGGACGCTGCGCGCGTGTGTGTGCTGTGCATTGCGCGCGTGTTACATCAGCCCTACAAACGCTATTATAGTAAATTATGGGCAACGTTGGTTCGAAAAGTTTCCCGTGAACCCAACGTTGCCCATAAATTCTTATGATAGCGTTTGCGCGGCTGATGCAACACGCGCGCAATGCACAGCACACACACGCGCGCAGCGTCCCCACACTTTTGGCCGCCACTGTACTTGAGTCAGTCAGTTTTATTCTGCAGTGCACGGCATGATACCAGAGAAGTGTAAGACACCATGAGTAGGCAGCCATGAGTAGACACTTGAGGAGTTACGTTGTTGTTGAACGAACCGAGCCGCTCAGCGGCAGTGTGCAGTTTTTGTTGTCCTGTGTTTACTATGGTATTTCTCTGCTTGCTTTGCTTGTTTGAGCGATCGCATGAACGACGAATCTACCCACCGCTAACCAACTACTTTGCATGGTACTCTGTTGTTTTATCTTGGTTTGCCTGCTATTCCGTTCGCAATGGCTCTTCCAAAATCGTTGTTCGTTTTTTATGTCTCCTATTCGAATATAGCTGGAAGAGGACATCAGCGCAACCGAATGCAGCACCAGTCCCGGTCAAATGTCCGCTGAAACCTCGTCTTGCCAGCCGATGGCGTCGTCTAGTCAACCGACCGTACAGTCATCCGCTAACCTTAGTCCAAATCACTGTCCAAACGTGTGTGATCCACTGTAATTTCCGTTGTTTCTTTCAACCCCGCTGTTTTTGTTCGCAATTTGCCGGACTTTCAGTTTGAGCAACGCTTTTGTATGCGATTTAGCTGATTGGCTGTACTTGAATTGTGGCCGTTGATTGGGCGCAATTGATATACTCAATCAAATGTTGCATACAGTATGTTCGTTCGACTGGCCTATTTTGTTGTCTAACCCCATTTTGTGTTGTTTTGCTCGGTTGCTTTGCTTGGTTTTCGTTTATTATTTCCATAACACGATACATGACACAGGCGACAGACGAGTCGTATAGGGACTGCGAGGAAGTGGTGTTCAAGCCGACGAAGGCGACTTTAATCAGCATGAATGAAGCGAGCAGCACAAAGACGGTATAAACAGCAGACTGCAACATAACAATGAATTTTTTAGCATTCTGTGTATAATCTCGCTTGCTTTTCCTTCTTTGTTCGTTTGTGTCAGTGAACCGTCTAGTAACTTTTTTTCGAATTTTAACTGATCAGCTGATTTTGCTTAATGGCCCGTTCACGTAAGCACAAGTCGGGCGTTCAGACATACGCGTCAACATGAATGGTCGTTTGCTGAAAAAAATGATGTTAGATCAGAGTGATTTAGATTAAAAATACAGTATAGATCAAGTGTGCACTCGTGTGCACTAAACTTGTGCACAGTTTATTATGTTGCTGACAACGAAAACCGTTTTCTTAGGAGCGTGAACGCGGCCAGAGTGAGGCTGCATTCAGCGTCGGCGGCATGACGCAAACGATGAGTCCCGGCACGCACTGGGACGACGCCAGCTACAACCAGGACCGTGCCATGTCCGAGTATACGGTCGGTTGAGCGGTGTGTAAAGGCCCGTTTATACCTGACGAATGCGCATAACGGCACGGCACGTCACGTCACTTTACGTTCCGTGTTATTGCATACTGCCGTTCATATACAGACGTATGCGCGTATGGCACGGCACGTCGCGTCAGGTCTCATGTTATTGCATACTACCGTTCAAACCGGACGTACGTCGACACGTACAGTCTGCATACGTCAGCTGTAAACGGGCCTTTAACGATGTGTGTTCCAACGTGGAATCAGCTTGATATTCGTGGAGGACGCTTAAAAGCGGGCATTCATGAAGCGGTATTTAGTGACCGCGTAGCTAATGTTTTAACATTGGGTACTACGCGTCACTACTTACTGCTTCATGAATGCCGCTGAAAGATGTATAGTGCACAGCAAGTTGCAATTGGTCGCACGACTGTAAACGTTTATTCACAACGAATGATCTTCTTCTTGTCCTTCTTTCCGGTGGTCATGGTGTTGCATTTTTCGTTCCAGGAGGATCACGATAGCGACGAGACTGCAACCGAGGACAGTCGATCGGCTTCGGAACGCGAAGCTGTAAGTGGTGGGCAATTTTAGTTGAAGTCGGAAAGTTTGGCAAACCATCGTTATGAACACCGTGAACGTTTTCTGAAACAAATATCAGAAAAACGCTTTCTGCTGATGTATTTTTGTTTTTGTTGAAAATTCTCCAGGAGATGTTCGACAAGAAGGTGCTCGTGAAGCAGCAGCAAGGCTTCGAGCCGGACACGACGGGTCGCGGCGGCGGCACTGGCCGTTACCAGCATACGGTGACGACGAAGACGAGCGCTCGCGAGCATCTTTAACGAAATGGAAAAGAAAAGATTGATTGATATTGTAGAAAATTAGTGTCTGGACATTGAACAATCTGCTATGCAACGGAGAAACTAAGAAAATTACCGAACAAACACTCCACTTACTGATTGATTTTAGTTGAGTAGATTCACCCCGTCTTGTCACACACACACGCTTATTATAGCGAGTGGTTTCATGATAAGTATCCACAATCACTGCCTTTATAACTACGAAGTGCTGAAGTTTTGTTAAAAGATAATCTGCGCCTTGTGTATTACTGTGAAACAAAGTGCCCTTTATCATCTGCTGATGTTATTTTTTTCGTTGTTTTTGCTCCTGATATACCAACCCTGCGGTGCGCTTCAATGTGAAGCATTTTTTTCATTTTATCATTTTTAAAAATTTAATTTTTCAGTATTATTATTTTATCATTGTGTACTTTCAGTTTTTGTTCCAGTTTCTTGCAAAAGTCCTGCCAACTGTTGTACAGTTTTTGTTTTGTTTGTTTTGAAGAATTAATGAAATGCGCTTTGAAAGTTCTATGGAAACATTGTGTGTATAGTTGGTTTGTCAGAGTCTGACGGTCTGACTGAGACTAATAAGCCGACTCCACTACAGTTATCATATTCCATTTCGTTTCATTCGTTCTGTTTCACTTTTGTTGTGAATACCATTGTTTCCTGTTCTGGTTGTGTGTATGATGCGCGATCGTGTTGCGATATTGTTTTTTTTTGTTTTGTTTTTATTGTAGTCGATTCTGAAACCCGGCTGATACTGGTGTGGACAAAAATGTTTATTTCAGTGATTACAATTGGTATAGTTCTTTTTTCTGGTTTCGTTGTGAACAAAAATTGTTGTGCGCTTCCATGCAAGATGAAAATGAGTGGTAATGTGCAGCCTAAGACACTTTTCTTACTGTAGTTTTTGCTAAAACTTTTCAAACAAGAAGCGCTGCGTGAAGGCGTGCTCTGCTGCGTAAACGATTTTTAACTGTTTTACCTTTACCGCAAACAATCAATCAACACTTACAGCTTTTGTTGATGCTTCAATCTTTCGTTGAATTTGTTTTTGAAAATTCTTTCGTTTTTCCTCACTTTTTTTCGTTTTAGCTATTTTAAAATTGTGCTGCTGTTTTCACTTTTGCACTTCTGACATTCGCCAATTTTCCGGCCGCGTTTTGTCGCCTCTTTTGACGGAATAACATTCAAAATTGCCATCTTTTTTCATTGTTTTTTAAACACATTTTCACTTTTAACGACGTTGCATTTTACCGAATTGTATTACGCCTTTCTTGTGCATATTAATCGTACGTTTGGTGTGCTTCCATTTTTTTAATTATCAGTAAATAAATTATTGATGAATGCAAAATGTTGCCGTCAAACGCACACGAAAAAAATGTCGAATTCAAAAAGCGCTCAAAAGGATCAATTTTTGCAACGTCTCTTCCAAACACTTCAAAAAAAATCTTTGTTTCTGCATTCAACAGGTTCGATCTCATATAAACCGTTTCGGTAAAGCCGTACATTTCCTTAGATTCACTGTTTTTTATACTTTTTTTATTTCAGTTCCAAAAACTACAATGAACCACTCAGTTACCATTCGTCAAATCATGCACTTCGTGAATCATTGGCAAATCACTACCATTTGGCGTCACCTTCTTGTCCAGCTCCTGCTCAACGTTCCTCAGCTCGATATCGTCGCAGCAATAAAACTTTGAATCCGTACTAAGCCGGCAGAAACTGTGCTTCGGACAGCGATCGTCCAGCCAATCATCGCATCGCAGCGGCGACCAATCGGTGCGATTCAGACGCGCCAGCAGGCACGGCTTTCGCAACCGAGCATGTGCGTCCCGTCGCTCGCAGCAACCGTACGTACCGTCCTGGAATGGAGAATCATGCTAGAAAAGGGGGGGGGGCGAACTGGTGTCCGGTCCGCCAAGGATTGTTGTTGTTGGGGGTTTGAGGTTTTTCGCCAGGGCTAACCCAGAAAAGCGTACAGAACGCCGTCGAGTGGGGTGCCCATCGAGTTTTCTTTGCCATTAGAAAAGTGCCTACACACACACCACTCGGCGGTGTCCGTGTGCCCGCACCAAATATCAGAAAAAAACGGGCCCGAAAACGGTACACTAACACTGCTCCCCCGTTCATAACGCAGTGAATGTTTGAACAGTCACAAAACAAAACAAACACATCGGCACAAAACAACCGAGAGAAAACACACAGAAAACGTCAACCTTGAACCGCTGACACGAGAACGACTGCGGACAGGCGTCCGGATTGTGCGGCACACAGGGACGCGGCGTGCGAGAGGCCGGATCCATGTATGGTGGGGTACCATCGACGCACACCTGGTGGCGAACGTTGTGACAACAGTAGAACGGCTGCCGTTGAGTGGGTAACCGCGGTTGCGGCGGCGAGCTCGTGTCTGGCAGCGGCAGGCACAGGGTGTCGCTGAAATTTTTAAAATTTGCTCTATATGGTACACCACCATCGCACCGGTCTGCTGCGCGCAAACACGAGTAAAATACGGTATAACCATTTCAGGCATCATATTCCAGCAAGTTTTCCGACAATGTGGCTATTATGGTAGATTTGCCAATGATTGTTCATGACGCAGTTGGTGTTCTGGACAAAATGCTATTTTTGCAAACATTTATGAGCAGAACGAAATATTTCCTTACCCCACCAGCACCAATGATTGCTTAAAAATGTGACAACAAATCCAGTATTCTACTCCCGAAAACAAAAATAATGAAAAAAACGGTACCGTGGACATTCGTTTTGACCGGGCGAACAGGGCCGCGGCTCTAAAAACGCCGGATCAATGTAGGGCATCAGACACAACTGGTCCGGACGACAACAAACGTGCTGCGTCTCATCGTGCTGACGGGCGCGTGTGCAGACGTACTCCGAGGGGCAGGTGCCTGGAAATGCGCGCGGACAGATTTGGTGGAACAATAATGATTGTTGTTGTTTTTGTGAAGTGCTAGTCTGAAGCAGTTTCATTCGGTTGCAGAAAACGCTGTAATGTTGCACAGTTTATGTAAATACACGGGCTCCTGTAATATCGAATTGATATGTGTGTCACGCAGTTCAATAACAATGCAGTAAAACCGCGCATATAGGAATTTTATTCAAACAAACGGTCCCGCTGGAATCAAGTTGCTTTCGTGTTGAACGGAATAACCGTTTTCGCTGATGAATTACTTTCTGCGTGGTGCCTGAGTGTTTGTTTGTGACTGTGAAACATTACTTTGTTACAAATCAAGTGCACTATCTTCAGACTGTGACTTATTTATGCAGCGTGTCATGATTGCACCGATTGGTCGCAGTAGCAAACAACAGAAACAGCCAATCAGTGCAACTGGTGAAAATCAGTGAAAAAAGCCGGCTCACCAGGCACCCCAGGAGTGCACAGATGCGGTTCATTCATTGTGATGCCCATGTCCCTGAGTGTTTTCATGCCCGTTGGACACTCGATTGGTGCCGTGCAGCAGATGAATTCCGGAAAGAAACCGTGATTTTTGAGTGTGGCGTTTGACAATTGTTATGTTCACTTTAGTTTGTTCTTCAGCGAACTATCAGAGGAGCCAGAAAAAAATCGCCGAAAAATTCTTCATTATGACCTGACTGTGGCTATTTTCTGGCCGTTTCGGTTTTCCAGTAGGCCAGAAGCCAGCCAGTGAAACTACAAAATGTCACCACCACAACACGCACTTTGTTCGGCGCTTGCACGCAAGCGAATTGATCCGGACACGAATGGTTACGCTCCGGCACGCAGCGAATCGGCGTTTCAAGGCCGACCAGCCTTGGATCTGTTCGATCATCAGAAGCAGCGGCGTCGTTGAACGTCAACGACTCCGGATTCGGGCATCTCGCGCGCGCACTGCAACAGATGGCCGCCCGGACGGAGACCTGCGAGGAAATGAAAAGCAAATGGCAAGGAAACATTTTTTCCGAAGTTTCTGAACTGATGATGCAATAATCACAATCATCCTCTGCACACGGAATAACTTTTCTCACTATAAACGTAACAATACCAATAAATTTCTCACAATAGTTCTGAACTCAACAAGTTGTTTTCCGTTCAACAAACTTTCACTCAACTGTTCACATGTGTTACATGCTTGGGTTACATGTGCAATTAATTGTCGCTTTGCTATTTTTCCGTTTCAAAAAGCACCGTTTAAGCAAAAAGTTTCAAAAACAGACTTTCATGCATTCATAGCCGACTGGACAAGCGTTCGCAGTCGAGGTCACGTCGCATAGCTGCGGCTGCTTTGTGAAACTGTTGATGTGCGCCTGGCTGCCGCGGCCGCATGAGCCTGCGAAAAAAGTGCTGATCGGAATACAGTGCACTCGGTTATGAACGCAGTAATGCTCAGGTTATAACACAGGCACAAACACACAGGCACAAACACACACTCACACGCAAGCACACATACACATGCGACGCGACTCGCGCTGCTGTAACACTGTATTAAGGGGCATTCATGAAGCAATATTATCTAAAAATGCGGGAGACGCATATAAAAGGAGGAATATGGCTTTGTGTAAGCAGTGAGAGACTTGGCTCGACAACTCTTTTCAAGTCTCTGATGTGGTACACACGGATACAAGTACATAAGAGTAATATTTTTGCGCCGCGTTTGTTTTGCTGAAAAGCGTAAAAAAGTTTTAAAATTATTTTTTGACTGTCCTTTACAGTTTAGTCCGAAATCACATCATGAGCGAAATTCTGTGCAAATTCTGTGCAGAACTTCTGTAAATCAAGAATCTGTTAATTCTGTGCAAAAATAGAAAAATCAGAGACTGCAAGACATTGCTTCATATGGTTTTATCGTTGCTAACGTACGGTATGGCCGGTTAAACATGGCAGCTTTTTTCAGGGTGCAAGGAGCTCGCGAATTTTGAATGAAAGAAAAAAGACGTTCAGAAACCCATTGTGTGCTAAATTTGACGCGTTTTTTAACTAATGGATTATCCGCGCTCTTCTTTTCATTTTTTATCCCTTCTACACATGATTAAGAATTACGTTGGCTTTTTTTGAAAAAGTCAACTCCTAGTCTGCGGCTGATCTCGCCTTGATGGACTGTTTCATTTATTCGGCCATACCGTACGTATCACTGTGTGACACCAGCCCAGCGACAAAAAGGTGTTGTCTTCCGTTGATTTTCACCCTTTTTGCCAAACTCTAGTGGCAGGATAAACTGTCCCGTGAGTCGTTGCCTTTGCCATAAAAAGGGACCTTGCGTTCCCCAATGCCTCTGCGATAACTTTGTCCTGGGCAAACCAGTATCAGCCATCTGGGAAGTCTGATCGTTATTTTAGTGGTTTTAGTGGTCGTTAAATGCCCGAAATACCGCAAATGTTAAAGTTTTAATTGTCTACAAAGTACATGTGCAACTGAAATAATGAATAAACGGCGCAAAAATATGGCTCTTATGTACTTGTATCCGTGTGTACCACATAGACTTGAAAAGAGTTGTCGAGCCAAGTCTCTCACTGCTTACACAAAGCCATATTCCTCCTTTTATATGCGTCTCCCGCATTTTTAGATAATATTCTGACTTTTAAATAAGTCCCGAAGGTCGGACCAAATTCACATCTCGTTGGTCACACATTCTTCTTTACCCCGGATAACTGAGGTTTTTCATTTTTCGTTTTTTGGGCCGATTTCGCCTTTGCTATTTCTACGGCCGATTCGCCCGACATCGTCACGATTTAGTACCTAGAATTGCTCACATAAGAAAACTGACCCAAAACCCGTCATCGGCGCAATGAATTACCAAGGACAACACAGTTTTCTTGTTTTTTGCATTAGGACCGATTTCGCTAGTTTCCACGGCGGTTCGCCCGAAATCGTCACGATTCAGTATTTAGAGTTGCTCACATAAAAAAACTAACCCAAAATCCGTGATCACCGTATTGAATTACCCTGGGAAACACCCTTTTCTTGTTTTTCGTTTCTGGACCGATTTCGCCAAATTCCACGGCCGATTCGCCCGAAATCGTCACGATTCAGTATCTAGAGTTGCTCACATGAAAAAACTAACCCAAAATCCGTAATCAGCGCATTGAATTATACTGGAAAACACCGTTTTCTCATTTTTTGTTTTTGGACCGATTTCGCCAATTTCCACGGCCGATTCGCCCAAAATCGTCACGATTCAGTATGTAGAGTGCTCACATAAGAAAACTAATCCAAAATACGTAAACAGCGCATTGAATTACCCCGGACTACACCAGTTTCTCATTTTTTGTTTTGGGACCGATTTCGCCAATTTCCACGGCCGATTCGCCCAAAAACGTCACGATTCAGTACATAGAGTTGCTCACATAAGAAAACTAACCGAAAATCCGTGATCAGCGCATTGAATTACCCCGGAATACACCACTTTCTCATTTTTTTGTTTTTGAACCGATTTCGCCAAGTTCCACGGCCGATTCGCCCGAAATCGTCACGACTTTAGTTATTTAACAGCTATTCCTTTGAATTTTTTTAAAAATAAAGGTCAAATTCAAACTCTCCGTTGTTGGTTACCCCTAGAAATTGTTTTATTTGTCAAATAACGGTTTGTTTCACGCGCAGAAATCGCAAATACACCTCAAAATAAGCATTTTTTGTAATTTTATACAAACAAGCTAAATTTAAAGCCTTGGGAAGCATCGGAGAAAAAAATGAATGCGAAATTTGAAAATCCCAAAGATTTTTACCCTAGAAAATGTTTTTCTCATAGCAGTCAGAATTTTCTTTATATCACTGAAACTGCGAACACATTTGATGACATTGCCGGAAAAAAAAGGGGTAAACAAGAATAATTTTTTTCACTTTCAGAATTGATAAAATACGCACACAGCGTGTGTAGAAAATCACCACGAAAAAATTTCTTGTGCACACAGTGTATCTGTGGATTGTCTGCCTGTGTGCCGCAGAAAAAAATCTCAGCTCCTTTTATGTTCACAGAGCGAGGCAAAGTAAGTTTGGAATTTACGCGCGAGCGACTGACGGGCCATATTATGTCTCATCCGCTGTCCGCTGCGCTCCGCTTCGCTCGCGAATGGACATGATTTAGTGAGCGCGTACAGCTGTAACTACCTATCTGTAGCTGTCACTAAATACGCTTTCATGAATGCCGCTTTAGTGTGCCTGTGTGCTAATGACAGTGCAGTGCGACATTTGTGACATCACTGATTACTGTTTGGCTGCAAGTAAGTTACAAAGTTTGATTTGAATCATGTAAAATATAAAAAAAAAACTATGATTTTGAATCAAAATTCAAAGTGCCGTGTTGAGTGCCCGAACCAACCAACCAATACAGAAATCACTGCAGTGCTCCACGGTGAGAAAATTGTTCAAATTGCCGCCACAGCCGAGATAATGGAACATCGTGCATCGGCCGCTGCTGAGGTCGAAATGCCACCGATCCGCTGCCGGCTGAGCTTGACACTGGCCGCCACGCTCTTTCGACTGGACGCACACGGAGTCTGCGTGGGAAGGAGGAAAATGTGAACATTTTCAGGAGGTATGGATAGAGAGTGAGAAGAAAGAAATTTCTATCTAGAGCCAGCTGATTTGCTGTTTTGAATCAAGCGGCTAAGCTGATTGGTTGCAGAGCAGTTTCATTTTAGCATGAGTGCACTTGACATCCATGAAAACCACGAGCTTGGAATAGCATGGAAATTTTTCTGTTATTCTGCATTTGTGTTGCAACTGTTTTTTGTGCACAAATTCCACACCATAACTAAATTCGTAGGAACACAAAAACAAAAAAAAACTTTTTTTTCGAAACCATGTTTCTTCAACGCACCTTTGCTCGGACAACAGACCTTCCGGGGGCCTTCCCTGTCGGTGCACGTGTAGTTCTGTGGGCAGTGTTTGTCTTCGTAGCAAGCTCGCAGTCGATTTGGCACGCCATCTGGTAACGGCTCACCAACCAGGCAAGTGACTGGAAATCGCAATAAAATCAAAATCAACTAAAATCAAAAAGGATGAGTCATAAAATCAAAAACAAAAACATTGTACATATCGTTTGTATCTGCGCCTGCCTGAGTGCCTGTGTGTTTGTTTGTGACTGTGCAACATTGCTGTGTTATTTACAGCCCAGTGTGATCTCAAAAGACTATGGACTTTGAACCGGTCGATTTGACGGTCGATTGAACCAATTTGTTGATTGATCGCTGTTCTCTCACTGTGGGTGCTCAAAATTACGCAATACAAAACAAAGTCTGCAAATCTCCAACAACAATCGTCAACTTCACCGGTAGACGCGCAGTATCGCAGACATTCGCCCTTGTCTCGAAAGTTGTTGTCATTGCCCGCGCAGCCGCGATACGTGAACCGACGACACAGTTTCACGCCAACGTCAAAGTAGTACCGGGTGGCTGGCGAAACACCGCACGATTGACCCATGCTGACGGGCGACTCGCACACGCGGCCTGCAAAACGAACGAACAAATAATAAAAAAACACATTTGAGCGGCATTCATGAAGCAGTATTTAGTGACGCATAAGCTGTAACTGTTAAAATATAGCTACGCGGTCACTAAATACTGCTTCATGAATGCCCCTTTACCGAGAATGCCGTCGAATGGGGCGCCCAGCGAAATGAGCACCTGCCACCTAAGCAGCCCCCTCGGCGGGGCTCGATCCCGCCTGGACCAACCGAAAAAAATCTAGCGCGCTACGACACAGCCATACGAGGGCAAAAAAATTGGTTTGCAACAAAAGCTGTCCCCCTCTCGTGGTGAGCGCTTTAGTTCACGGGAGGCTCACCAGCCATCCCAACACCAAGCTACCGGAGTTTGGTACGTTAGGGTTGTTTCTGGAAACAGTTGGGGGATAAGATATGAAAAAAACATTTTGTATGTATTTTTGTACCCAAATAGCCAGATTGCCGCCACCGTAGACAAAGGATGTTATCTCTGGATGTTTACCGTGTCATATTTGTTACAGCAAAAATGTGAAATGTGTTTTTCTAATATTTACATTTTTTGTATCTTGTAAAATCCTGTTGCTCTGGGTTATGATGCTCTTTATCAGGAATTCTTGACGATTTTTGTTTTGTCTACGGTTAGGTTTAAAAAAAAAGAAAATGTCAGTTGAATGTGGATTTTTTTGTTGTACCGTTTTTTGTGTTGTTCCTTGCCACGTGCGTTTATGTATCGAATAAAAAACAGCTAAGTCTAGTATTGTAAAGTAAAAATAACGAAGCGTATTTTCTTGCTCCGCAACCAGAAATCGTGCCCAATCCGTCACAGAATAATATTGATGTACTTTTTTTTCACCTTTCATATGAAAATAAACGACAGCTGTGATGAAAACGTCGTCAAAAATAGCAAAAGAGGAAGCAGTCAATTGTTCATCAACAAAATCTGGCATCCCATGCCGGAGCCGAACCCGTTGTCGTCACGGACAGATTTGTTATACAGTCCGTGAGTAATGTTTTTGTTTGTTGTCTGTTTTGTTTTGTCTTGGCTTCATGCGCGGAATATTTTTGTGCTGTTGTACAACGTTTTTTTGTGTAACGTGCGCTTAAAAATTTTCTGTTTTATCTGCAATTTGAAGAACGTTTAGCTCGTTGGTTTTATAAAACATTTGTGTCTGAGTCTGACTTTCGTGTCTGAAAAATAAAAAAGTGCTGAATACAAGTGTTATATAAGTACCGCCGAGACACCCGCGACCGTTGGATTAGAAGCTTAAAAAGACCGCCACCGTCGCAGAACGACCCGTCGGAGAGAGTCCCAAACCGCTCGGAGACTCCGACGCCACGTTCCAGCCGGCGACCTCGCTAGAATCCCCGATCTCGAGCAATCGCGTGTCTATGCCACAGGTACGACGTTCTGAGCGTCTAGCTGCGTCTGCGGACAAGCG
Organism: Theristus sp. LFF4_11; assembly: GCA_030248135.1. Lineage (NCBI taxonomy): Eukaryota > Metazoa > Nematoda > Chromadorea > Monhysterida > Xyalidae > Theristus > Theristus sp. LFF4_11. The sequence continues at coordinate 117,080 of JASANC010001219.1, read as the reverse complement.
CAAGTTTAGCCGGGGAGGAGTGTTTTCATGACAAATTTGTCACGATTGCCAAGACCAGTACACCTGGGTAAAATGGTTGTCGCTCCAGAATGGCATCTACCACTGCTCGCTGTTAGTGAATTTTACGAACCAACAACACCCAAGAACAGGGAACAACACGCTATGCAGACAAAAAATATTTGCATCACACGATTTGCTGATATGGGTCGTGTACCTCTGTCAAACTGTGTCAAACCTCTGTCTGTCAAACGTCAAAGGCCGATTATGAATTGGGCGCACGTTAGCCGGGCTGGACGCATGACACGACTACATTGTATTTAAAAATAAGCGCCAAAAGCGCGAACACTTCATGTTTTTTTTGTAACTGGCGCCGATAGAAAAAGCGATGCGAAAATAGACATCAGACGAACCGACAACACAGCGCTGCAAGCTGCGCAGAAAAGCGCCATTTGAAGAAATCATGAAGAATTCAGGCAAACGTGCAGAATGAATGCCTTGACAACGCCGTTCTTGAGTGTAATAACGCAGTTCTTGTATACAGCACGTTCACGCACGCTGCTCGCATTCACGCACTCTCGCATTCGCAATTAATTGTTAAATTTTTTGTTTTAATTAATTAATTTTTGTAATTACCTTGTTTTTGTTTCAGTTAATTTTTGTTTCAGGTAATTGTTTCAGTTTTGCTACAGTAACCCAGGCTTATCAGCGGCGTGTGGCAATGGCAAAAGAAAAGGGAGTAAAGGTGGCAATGGAACTTTGATTTTTATTGAACGTTTTAGTGACGTAAAAGTTCGACATTTTAGTTGAATTTCGTGCCCTTTAAACTCGCGTTTTTTTGATGTGATAATGTTTTTGAATGTCAAGATTATGTGATTTGAATTTGAAGATTTTGCATTTTTCGTAACTCTTGGAATGTTCCTTGGAATTTGTTATGTCCGCTGAAAACATTCAAATATCATCATTTTGTGATTTTCCTTGCCAGAGTTTTCGTAGAGAGTTTTTGCCGGTGTGCTTGTGGGCCAGTGGGCCACAGTATTGCAAATATCGATCGTAAACACCAATGATAACAATAAGATACTTGCAGAAACTACCTTTAAGCGTGGAAATGCGCTTTCAGCGCACCAAGTTTTGCCAGTAATTGGCAAAACTCGATTATGAATTGAACCGAACGCTTTATGACGTACACCGAAATGTAGAGAACCATCACGCAAATTGGTTGATTTTACCAGTAATTTCTTACCAGGAATCGGACAACATAGTGTGTTCCCGTCCGGGCGGCTGTTGTCCGGTACGCACTCATAGTCGGGCGGACACGAACGGAACGGTGAACAGCGGACGTAGTTGCCGTAGCGGTCAAGCGCGGGGTCACCTTTGCCGCATTGGGCTGCAACAACAACAACGATCCGCGTTTTTCTGTTTTGCTACAAAAAAATAAAATCTATTTTATTTTTGACTATTCCCAACTATTTACCGTATTTTAGTCATGACTCATGACAACACGTGGGTACGCACTTCACAATAAATACCTACCACAATGGTTGTTGACGAAACGATACACTGAGGAGAGAATCAGAAAATAACAAAATAATCAATGCAATATGTGTCGATGAGAACTTCTCAACCGAATCTGTTTACCGTTTCGTTGACGACCTTTTCTCTGAGTGAAAAAACCAAGGAAATAATAAAAAACCTGACAAAAATGGCGTGATCTGAGAAAAACTTAAGAAAAATTCACCAAGCGCCGAACATCCCTCCCAGCATTGCTGCTTGGTCGCGAATCGATTTCCGTTGCCGCCACAGCCGTGGAATTGAAACTGGAGGCACTCTTTCGGGCCGTTATCGAAATACCAAAAGTGCTGCGTGGTCGAGTGCTCCGTGCACGCGTATCCGGACGCTTTTGGCTGTTGGCACTGTTGTGCTGGAATTGTTTTTGTTTGTTTTTTCATCAGAAAAAAAGTCGAAACGAATGCTTGTGTTTCAGTGCGTTTGTTTTCGTCCAAAGAGCGTTTTGAAGTTTTTTTCCAAGAAAAATGAAATTCAGTTAGAAGTGGTGCGTGAACTACATATGAGCTGTTTTTTCTGAACCAACCACAGTCGAACTCTAAATTATAGGGAATCAGCTGATTGGTTGGTGGTCACGTGAACCATGCTTCTTCTGCAGGATGACAGACTCCGACAGACGACGCTTCACAGCAATGCCTGCACAGAAAGCACGCATCAGTGACAACCAACCAATCAGCTAATTCCCTATAATTTAGAGTTCGACTGTACGGTGTACACCATCTTCCAAAAACCCTTTTCAAGAAAGCTCTATCGTTTTTCCAATTAGATCATATTTCTCACATGAAAAAACTATGCACGGAACTGAAAATTAGGGTTTGTTTTGAATTATCAATACATAGACATGACATGATGCAGTAGGCAATCAGCACGCCACGCCAGGGTCCCCCACGAGACACAGTTGACATCATTGTTTTTCTGAAAACGACCCACCTGCCAACTGCGAGAGAACCGCGCGCGGGCAGTGCAGAACAAAAATGATGAAAATCAAAAAATCAGCGATGAATTCTGGCGGGTTACACGACGACATTTGAGAGCGTCATTGGTGGCGGAAAGAAATCAACGCAAGAAAAACAGAAAATGACAATAATGATAGAGAAAATGATTGACTCTTGCTTACTTTTCAGTTCAGCAGACAGTAGACACACACAAACATAGCAAACGAAACTGGATTTGCTCTACGGGCGGCGATTTTCGTTTGTGAAGATCCTCTGCCTACGCCACTTTTTCTTTTTCAAATTTCAACTGTTGTTTTGTTGAGCAACTTCTGAAGTTCATTCAAAAAGTCGCACAAACACACGCTGCATTCAGGTGGATACAAAAGTAAACCAAGGAAATTGACGCGCCGCAAGAAAATGCGACAACCCAAACCGCAGGAACACAACGTCAACGTCAAAATGACAGAGCCGAAAAGGCATCAAAATGAAAAAAAAGTAAATTATGTTGATCCGGTGTTTAATATTGTACATAGTTGTTGGTTCGAGGAGACCAAATTCGATAGATGCCGTAATTCGATATATTCTGCGTTTGGATTTGATTTTGCTTGTTTGATTCTCAGTCAGTCGAAACAAAAGAAGATACTCCTATTTTTGGGCGAACCCATACGCCAAAATCCAGCATCAACCAAAAAAAACTGTCTGCTTTTCCAGAGTTTCTCGCATCCGATTTCACGTCACAGTCGCAAGAGGGCGTTTGGCGCGGTTTCCCATGTTGCTCTGCCACCTTCTGCAGCCAATCAACAATTTACACGTCATCAACGTGCATGCAATTGAATTGCACTTTGAAGTTTTTGCGCTGAAGCAACAGGTCAATCGGAAAAAAGTATTAAAAAAACAGACAAAAACTACAAATAAACAAAAAGAACCACAACAGCAAGTAAACAAAATGGAGCAGGCGAACAACAACAACAACTCGAAAATAACGGATCGGTTTGCGAAAGCTGCTGCTGATGAAAACAACCGCTCAAAACAGTCGTCATCAGTACGAGCAACCGAGTTTGAAAGGACGTTGAAATGCTTCACCAGCACCACAAGCACGCGCTCCGCATCCGCCGAGCCCCAGTCGCCGTCGCCACCGAAACAGCAACAACAACAGAAAAACGAGGTGAATGTGAAACGGCTGCACATTGCGAACGAGCGGCCTGATGAAATCCGGAAAGTTGTGAGTGAAGAAACAAACAACAACAGCGCCACCAGAATGGAGTCTGAAAAACACGAAAGCGACAGCGACGCGGCGAGTCTCCTCAGTCGGAAGTTGTCTTGTGTGTCGACGGCGCACTCACCGGAGCGTTCGGTGAGGTTTTTACTGTGGAATTATTAATACATCTTGTGCTTTTTTCACTGGCTGGTTTTTTCGATTGAACTTTTTGATATTTGCGTGTATGCTGTGGGTGTACTGTGCATTATTATCACCGATGATTGTGTTTGTCAACGCGATTCACTAAAGTTGTTTGATGTTACAATTCATTTGGAACGTTTCGATGCCGCTCGGACACCTTCAGCCAATGAGCCTGTCAGAAAACGTCATTTGTCCCTGTCATTTGTCACAAAAAATCTCGTGTCTGATTGTGACATGTCACTATTCCTTCTATCCAGTCCTCGTCGGAGTTACCAACGGTCAGCAGTTCAACGTCGAAATCGTTGTCGTCATCCGTTGCTCCGGAACAAGGCTGCGACTCATCGAAACGAGTCGATGAGAAACCGAAATTGGCATGGAATGATCCGAGGATTTTGAAGGCTCAAGAAGTAGGAAAACACGATAAAAACGTTTTTTATTAATTTTCTTTTGTTCAGTGTACAGTGGTTGGCTGAAATTCCAAAGGTCTGCTGTACTGTCCCAGCGAGCCTTCGTGCGTTCCAAAGGTGGTCGAAAAGCCTGGCTGACGCTAAATTCGTGTGACCCTTTTCTCAATCGCACTCAATTTCCGAAAAACCGCAATCGATTTTTCAACAACAACAAAAAACCCGCAGACCATCCGCATTCACCGAATCCTGCTCGACTCGCTGCCTCAGCCAAACAGCAACAGTCTGCTCGACGAGCAGAATCCGAGCATCGACGTGCATCAGCTGCTGAGCGACTGGCTGAAGGAGCAGCAACGATCGACTGCGGACGCCAATCGCGCCGATCCATTCGAGCGAGCGCGTTGCGTCGGTTTCGGCGGATACCATCATCATTCGCCCGTCGTTGATCTGCCGATGCTGCAGAGTCGCTTCAAGAATTAGTCGGTTTAGTTGTTGTTGTTGTTCGGCGTCGAACTCTATAAATTATTGGCGGTTAGGTGATTAGTCCGGTGATCACGTGATGCTTGCTGCATGTGCAGCGGACAGACTCCGCCCCCCCCCCGCAGCAATGGAGAAAAGGTTGCCAGGTACGGGCAATTTGAATTTTTCAAAACAACCAGCTTCACAAAGTTCACGCGAATCACGAATGCACTTTTACGAGCATTCATGAAGCAGTATTTGATGGCGGCCTAGCTATGTTTTACCAGCACAGCTGCGCGTCAGCAAATACTGCTACATGAATGCACCGTTTTTTTTCGCAGCTCCAAAGATCTCCACGACGCACTGTCCGAGAGGCACAAGGCGAAACTGAGTCTGTTGGAGCAACGCGACATCAACGATCGTTGTGGCTCCTATCGCGATCGAGCGTTCATGTATTCGTTGAAAAGTGAGCTTTTGAATGGTTTGTTTGGCGTTTCGTGGGTTTTTTAGAAGAGTATGTTTCGGTGTTTTGGTCTTGTTTGGTGTTTTTGGGGGTTTCAATGAAATCAATCAACTGAGGGTCGATCGGATGAACCTGTTTGAAAGAGACACTCGTAACAGTTGATTGGTGGGGTGGATGATGGAATTGTCAATTGCGAGCATGAAGCATGTACAGTCGAACTCAAATGCATGTGGAACTCGCTGATTGGCTGCGTTTCAAGGATTCGGGTCACTGATTGGTGCGCGCCTAGTTCTGTGCAAGTGCAACCAATCAGTGTGACATAGTTCACAAATCATGCATAGTTTTTGTTCGTACTGTACGGTTTCGTAGTTTTCAGGACCCGCGTACCGCGTAACCTACAGCCCTGTCACACCAATACGGAGAGATTGAAACTGCGCAAACATTTGGCGTTTGGTTCGCTCTTCACTGGAATAACATTTGAATTTCGCTATCCACAGAATCGCCTATGGCCTATCGCAACGCGCTGGTGATGTGGCACGAACAATTGAAAGCGTTCAAATTGAAGCTACAAGAAACTTGTGAACAGCTGTCAATCGGTGCTATTTTTGCAGCTTTCTTTGTTGTTTTTGAATCAAACGTTGAATTGGTTTCCCCGTTGTCCCTGTTGCATGATGAGTGGCTGGCTATATTGCACATTTGAATTGGATATGCTGCTGATTGGTTACGAGTACTGCAGTGTCCCAGCTTTATTCTGATGGCCACGAATAAATCGCTCACGTAGTTTGGCTGAGGATAAATTAGTTAGTACCATATTTTCACAACTGCACGTTTCCCTAGTGGCAGCAATGGACAAACAACCAAATCAACGCTGATTGGTCGGTCAAGTTTTACGTCCTAATACAGCCAATCAGCATCATGTAGGACGTTTGAATGGTTAGGGTTTCCACTGATTGCAATTTGTGTCGCAGCGAAAAAAGTGACGAGCAATAATAATGTTTTAATTTTTCCATTCCAGATCCAAACGACGAATCGTCAGTGCTGTGCACCGAATTGGACTTCGAGGAGGGCATGTACTTCGGCGCGTGCAGCGAGCCGATGCTGACGATGCTGCGGTTCAACACGCGACGACACGAACGCAACTATAGTGTCACGCTGAAGTGGGTGATTTGCGGATTGATGGGGTTGATTGATTGATTGATTGGTTGGTTGGGGATTGATGGATGGATTTATTAATTGATTGGTTGGCTGGTGCACTGACTTTTGATATTGGCTGGGAGGTGGAGGTTGATTAGGTGGCTGTCGGTGCTGTGGCAGATTGGTTAATTCGATTGGAACGAACGAACGAACGGTGATTGTGGGCGATGTTTTTTAACCAGGGCTAACCCAGAAAAGCTGACGCCATCGAGTATGGCGTTGTCTGCTACTCCGCCTTCACTACAAGCAATGCCTGCATCCGTGGTCATCACCAACCCAACCAGTGATATATGGCAATAGACTGCAAACTCAACGCAAAATGAACGATCGACCGCAAAAAAAACACCCGTTCAATCTCTCTCTCTCGCTGTCGCTTCAGAATCGAGATGTTCAGCTGGAACTGCGAGGTCGAGAACGTCGCCGACGACGACGAACGCTTGATCTCCGAGCTGCTGTTCGCCTGCTACGATGCGCGCATCTTCGTCGATCAGGCGATTCGCACGTGCGTTTGGGAGGTGATTGATGCGTCGCGGCATTCGTCGAGTTCGACTGCGGCGGCGGCAGCAATCGCCTCGAGTTAGGCAATTGATTGGTGCGTTGGTTGATTGATTGATTGGTTGGTTGGTGCACTGGTTGATTGATTGGTTGGTGCACTGGTTGTTTGGTTGATCGATGCGTCTGGGCAACTCGAGACTTCGGCAACGGCCGCTACAACAGCCGCCGCCTCGAATTGGGGATCGATTGATTGGTGTGCTGATTGGTTGATTAATTAATTGATTGGCGCATCGGTTGATTGATTGGTTGATTGGTTGGTTGAATCGATTGATTGATTAATCTATTTATTGTTTGATTGACTGGTCGATTGACGGATTGATTGATTTAACAATTCATTGTGTCAGTCAAAGATCAGTTGATTATTTTGTTGATTGATTGTTTCGCAATGCAAAATGAAACACATTTGATCGATTAAACCAATCAGTATTGTTCTGTCGTTTTTATGTTTTTTAGTGGTCTGGTCATTCTTGTCAGGCCAATTTTTGATATCGCACTTTCTGTTGTTGTGGTTTCTTGGTGAAAAAAACACATCCAGTTTTTTGGTTGGTCCGGTAGTTTTCGTTCTTTTCTGTTAGTTTTTAACTTTTTGTTCCTTGTGGGGGCTTAATTTTCCCCCTGCCAACTTCTGAATCGATTCGGTGTTCCGTTGGTTATGCTAGCCACTATGTTTGCGGCTTTTGTAGTTTTTCCTGATGTTACTTTTCTGTTTCTGTTCTGTTGTGTATTTTTGTGTCCCAGTATTTTTCATTTGTTCGTTTCGTTTCTAGTATTAAAATTAACCATTTTTACCTTTGATGAATGATGCGCCACTAGAAAACCTCGGTTTCGCGAGCGTTGCATTGAATTAATCGTTGTTCTGGCTGGTACACACGGTTGTCAAAAGAAATGAACGAAAAATGGTGCTTTTGCTGGTGTAGTTGTTTTTCCGTGTGGTATCGCGTTATAACCGCAAAAGAATATTTAAAATCAAGTTTTTCTATGCAATCCGCATTTTCTCATCACAACAATTTACCAATGAGCTGAATTGTTTTCAATAGCGGCGGGGTCAACGTGAATCGGAAAACGTGGAATGGACAGCAACTCGCAGCGACGCCGTCTGAATAAGGTTTATCTTCACTAGGGTTGGCACAGGAAAAAACCCGGTTTCTTTTCCGTTTTAAAACCGTTTTTTTCCAGTTTTTTTCTTGAAAAAATAACCGGTTTTTTACCTTAAAAATTTTCAAACTGTGGTGAAAAATCACAATTCTTCGCTTGATTGATAAAATGTAAATTTATATTTTTGGAAAACTGGTGCAGTGAACTGTGTTTAACTGAACTGGTGAAGCATCATTTTGCAGAAGCTTTTGTAGCAAGGGTCAAGTGAAATGCGATGAAGACAAGGTGACTGCTAAACTAAGTGCATATGCAGACTGACTGACGATGTTGTCGATTTGCAGAGGGTAATTGATGAAATGTTATTTTTCGAACGCAATCCGCTACCGGTTTCACTTCGCAGTTCTGCAAATCTCGCCCCCTAATCGGGGTCAGCTATCCGGTCTCCTTGCAACCGTCCCTCCCCGCTCCCCACACCTACACGGTCACTGCCAAGTCTTCGTTTTCAATTTATTGAACGTGCTGCCCTGGAAACCAATAAAAACGAAATTGGTTTGATTTGAAACAAAAAATTGGGTAGCATTGGGTGGCAAAAATAGCAAATTGGGTCGGTTGTATGCCCGAAAACAGCATTTTACGCTGCTCAAAATCACTAATTTTGATGTATTTCCTATTTTGAGTTCAAGATGCCAAGTTCTGGAAAGTTTAGGAGCTGGGAAGCATTCGGTTTTTTATGGTTTTAAAACGGTTTTAAAACGGAAAAGAAACCGGTTTTTTTCTTGGCAATATAAAAAACCTGTTTTTTACCAACCCTAGTCTCCACTCTCCATTGACATTTTCAATCATTACTGCATAAAAAATTGTAACCGGTTGATTGCAAACCGTAAAGGCGAATTTGGCAATTAGTTTTCTGTGCGTACGCGCGGACAAGAAAGACGCTTCAGAAAAATGGCCACGCGATTTAGAAATCGTGTCGTGTGTGCTATCTGAATGCATTACGGACACAATTAGTTTGCGCACGGGATTTAGATCTGTGCGTGCGGGGGACAAAATACTAAACGGTGTTCTCGTCTTAAGACTCATATTTTTATCTAAAATCATGTTTTTTCAGTCGCAACAAATCCCAAAAAAATCCTCGCAAAAACCCAACTTGCAGTTGTATCGTGTCGCAGTGGTCGGCCACGAGTCGAATCGCTCGACCGTTTGCGTGGCGGACAGCGAGTTGATGGGCGACTTGAGCTCGTTGAAGCGGCTCTTTGACATCCAACGACTGGCGCTGGAGCAGGGCGCACGATTGCTCTTTGGTACGGTCGGTTCGTTTAGACATGTCACTTTCTCGCAGAATACAGGGTGTGCGACAAAAAAAAAAACGAAGTAACTGGATCGGAGTGCGACTAGAAACCATTCGGCCACAAGTGGGCTGTTTGGATTGCAAACCGCGTCAGATCATTCGTTGCGTCTGTGATTCAGTGCGAAAGTAGTTGCACTTTTATTTACCGATTTTCGTGCACTGCAATTCAGGATAGCGAAATATTTGTTTTCCAATTTCTCAATTTCAAGTTCGCTCATTTTCAGATTGCCCAATGAGTCTGAGCCTGTCAATTACCAAATAAATGAATAAACATAAAACGCCCGTTTTACAGGAGCACGCTAATTGATTATTGACGAGTGACGACTGATTCGGCCTGATGTGTTGATGAAAAAAATGTGTTGATGAAAAAAATGTGTTGATGAAAAAAATGTGGTATTGTGTTATTATAAAAAAAATTATTGCGGCACGGCCTGGCCTTCCAAGAGCCAATTAACGCAACACTTGCATTCTGTGTTAAAGCCGTCACTGTAAAAAGATCCTGTTTCCGTTTTCAGGTGCGAAAAGCGCGAGTGAGCGTGAGACGAAAAACTCAGGCAAGCCAGAAAACGACGAAAACACCGACCAACCGGAGACGAAAATGGAAACGTCGACGTTGAAAGAGTACTCGGTCAGGGGAACGGAAGCCGATGAGAACTACAGTCTGTTTTGTCGGTCGGTTTTTTTGGTAACTTTTGTGGCAGTTTTTTGGGCAGGTTTTTTGTGAACAACAGAAACAGTGTCTGTGAGCAAATACAGTCATATGTCATATACAATCAGCTGATTGGTTAATCTGCTGACCACACGTGACACATGCGTTTCGTGTAGGACAGACTCCGCCTCCACGGAATGCTAGCGTAACGTGGTTCACCACCACCAATCAGGTAATTAGTTCGACTGAATATGAACGTTCACATGCTAATACCAAACCATGCACATGCAAACCAAACAAACCATTCTCTAACATTTTTTCTGTAGCGTCAACCATTCGTGGAAAGAACTGTGTCGTGCGCACGAGGCGGAGCTTAAGTTGACTGAGGCACTGGAGGAACACGATCAAATGTCGGCGATCCGCGATCGGATTTGGATGGAGGCGACGGAGCATTGTGAGAGTGAAACGGGTTGTTGGGGTTATTTTTGGGGTTGTTCCGTTTTCGTACGGTAATTGTTGCATTCCGATTTCAGTGCAAGAGACCTGCGGTAACGTGTTGCACTATTGGCATCGTCAGTTGGTTGCATTCAATGCTCAGTTGACTGCGGCAATGACTGGTTTGAAGATTGGTATTATACTACAGTCGAACTCTAGATTATCGGCTATCAGCTGATTGGTTGGTGATCACGTGACGCATGCTATCGGTGCAGGCATTGCTGTGGGTGCGGAGTCTGTCCTGCACAGAAAGCATGCATCACGTGATCACCAACCATTCAGCTGATTGCCAATAATTTAAGAGTTCGACTGTATATATACCCTGTTTAATGATGTTCTCTTTATAGTTCGTAAACGAGATCATTCGGAATTTTTTCGGAATTTCCACCCGTTAAACAATTTGGGTTTTCAATAAGTCTCAGAAACGGACCAATCCACGGAGCCGTCCGCGTTGTGCAACGGCCAATCAGCGTACAGCGAGGAAACGAACGACGATGACCAACCAATAGCGGCCGTGTTGACGTTCACCACGAAACGGCACAATCGTATATTTGATGTTGTTTTTCGGTTTGCCGTTTTTTGTTCTTGTTTGTTGACTTTTTTCATATTATTTTTCGCATTTCTCCTTCTCCTTACAATTTCGCACTCGACTTGCTGTAAATCAGCAAGCGCCTTTTTTTGCCACCACCCGACTGTTGCTGACTCTGCGCACACTCAATTTGAAATTTCAATGCAGCCAATTTATGTTATTCAAATTTTAAATTTATTGAAATGCACCCAATCATTCGGTACTATGGAGCGGTCAGTATCTCAAACTGGAACTCAAAACATTTTCCTGCGGGACGTGTTATTCCGGTTTTGAGTTAGAACGAAAACTGTCCAGCGGACGCCAATAAATTGGTGTGGCACCTTTGAACAAACTGCAGACTCCGTGGTGTGACTCTGACATATGTCTTCACTACCACAGTGTCACTAAACCAATTGCGTGTCAAATTTGACGTGTTTCTTACAATGAGTTGGTAGTTCTCCGCCACCCGGTTATTTGTGCTATTCTGTTTTTTCTTTTACAATTGCACACACGTTTGGTAAATATCTTGGCATTATTGAGAATTGAAACTCCTTGTTTGGAAATAATCTCGCCTTATGATTGAGAAAACAAGGACTGCCTTATTTATTCGGCCATACCGTACATATCATACAGCTGATCGGTTGGTTGGTGACCACGCGATGCATGCATTCCTGTCTCTGTATAGTCCGGATTGACTCCACCTCCACAGCAATGCCTACACACAGCACGTGATCACCAACCAGTCAGCTAACTGCATATGATATAGAGTTCAGTGACAGTCTACCAATCAGTCTACCGGCGTCCGACTCCGCCCCCTTCTCGGTCGAGACGACGCCCACCGGCGCGCTGACGCACGACTCCGCCCACTGGGTGGCGCAACTGTTGGCCGACTGCGCGGATGAGTGGCGCCCGGTCGACTTCGTCGTGCACCGATGCGTCTGGCCGGCCGTCGACCGCTGGGCGCGCGCGCAGGACACGCAGCTCGCGCAGCGGCACGAGTTTGAGTATTTCCCGATTCGCTGGGAGGCGGAGCAAGGTTTGCGTATAGGGTTTCTTGACCTTTTGGCTTGGATTTGGGTAAATTAAGCGAAATCGCGTTTTCGTTCGGCCGATTTTCTTTGGCAAAGCGAAAAGGTCGGTTTTTTTGTCGGATCGGTGCAACAGTTTTGCTTGCTGCTCTGTTCGGTGTCTAACCTGTGTGTGCTATTTGGAACTGTTTTTTAGCAATGAGAGACCTTTGTTGGAATTCCGTGGGTGCGGAAAAAAGATGCGAGTTGAAAACATAGAAAACCTCGACGTTTCCTTTCGACGTACGAAGAAACAGTTGGTGACATCCGAAGGTTTGCTTGTAATTTCACAGCTCAAAAGGTGACCCCCACAACCGACACCAGTAAAGCCAGCGATGCAGCCTCCAAGTTGAACAAAGAAAAACCAAGTTCGGAATCGGCACATGACGTCGTCGCTCGTACAATTCTGAAAACCACCAATCAGTGCTCAAAAAGTGAACGGAACGGCGAAAAACTGAACGAAAACCCACAAGACGACACCGTGAAAGTGGCAGCGCAAGAGGAGAAAATTGTGGCGGATGACACCCAAGTAGAGGAAATCAACGCACGCGGCTGTTTGTTGGTATCAGGCGACAGTCCGAGCAAAAAACAAGAGGTCTCGATGGTCGCTGCAAAGTTTTTTCTGGAAAACGAGCGTTCGACGGATTTAGCGACGAAGGCACTGGTGGAGCTGGACACTCAGAAATGAGAAACTGGAATTTGGAGCTGGCGCATTGTTTCAGCTTCGTTCGTCTTGTCAATTTCTCTATTTTGTTGTTTTATTTTTCTCGGGTCTAATTCGTGAGTATTGTTGTTGTTTTTTGTTGATTCAGCAATTCGGGGAATATTCGATGTTTTGTCGAGGGGTGCCCATGAATCTGTCGAAAATCGAATCGAATATCTATCTCAACGCAGCTATCTGAAAAATATCAGAACGCAGCTACGGAACCGGGTGTTTAATTAGTTTTGTCAATTTTTTTTCTGCGTCTGTTTTGAGTGTTTTTTTGTTTTGTTTTGTTGATCTGGTTATAATTTGTTAATTTTTTGGTTCTGTTTTTTGGCAATTACAATTTTCTGCTATTCTTTTCAGTCCGTGTTATTCTGTCGTTATCCGTGTGATGAAACATTCCACTGCTTCCACCATGCATATTTTTGAGATATGTGGATCAAATTCATCTGAAAACAAAGCAATGGGAACTGATTGAAGCTTAAATAGAGCGAAAAAAAACATAACCGCCCAATTAGAACCGCGATGAAAAAAAAAAATAAATGAAGAAGCTTGCTTGGCCCACATAAAACACATTCGAAAGAATTCACTTCACCGGATTACAAAACGAAAATCAGAGAAAAACCATGAAAAAATCAATAATTGGAATCATACAGGTGCCTCACGTTTTTCAATAATAATAAAAAATTAACTCATTCCGAGTTACCAACCAAAATAACTGAACAAAGGAAATAATTTATGATTACCGTAAAGTCTTGCATATAAGGTCTCCTTATATAAATTTGAAAATCAAAAATTTCTGAAAAAAATGGAATTTCGTGTGACAACCTTATAAGTGGGAGGAGGTCTTATAAAGCGAACATTGGGAATTTCGGGCCTTATAAACGGGGTAAGATTTTGACCAAGTCAAAATTTTGAATTTTTTTGTTTCCCGCCGTGTGACACTCCGCCCACTTTTGGGTGGGGGTCTTATAAGTGGGAGGAACCTTATATGCAAGACTTTACGGTACTTTCCTTCATACGATAAATCACAGGTACGTTTTTGTAAAAAATAGCGCTTTTTTTGATAAGAAAGAAGAACTTTAAGATCGAAACGCATACAAGAACATGAGGAACAGGCAGACGGAGACGACGAGGCCAACGATCACGGTGTCCTTGCGTTTTTTGAATTGAATCTTGTGCATCAAATTGTTGAGCGCCGGGTAACGTTCTGAATATTGGCGGCGAAAAATAGAGCTAGAAAAGGCTATATATCTTGGGGGGAAACAGTTGGCAGTCATCACACAACATACCGACAGTTTTGCCGGTTTTCGCTGCCGGTAATAGAACGGAATGTGTGCGAATGAATGTACGTCACAAAACACAAAGTGACTTTTCTACAGTCAAACTGTCGAAATGTAAAACAGTTTCGGCATTCCACGATTTTCAATTTGATACGTCGATTGGCTGCATCGACCTGGTTGGACCAATCAGTCTGAGTCGCCAAACACAGAGTTTCACACGACATTTTTTGAGTTTTCGTTTCGCCAATCAGGAGGACCAACTTCCATACAAACGTGGATACCGTTCAGTCAAGCCGAAAACTGTTCACTCAAAAAGGTGCATTACTTGTGATGGTGTTGATTTTTTTCGTAATGTCTCGGAGGCCAGATCGTTGCGACGCAAGGTGCTCTTTGGTCGAGATGGCTATACTGATTTGTTCGTCCAATAAGCGATCAGTACTGAAAAACAGTGTGCTTTCCTCGCATATTATCGTGAATCACATTGTATTTTTTTGAAGCATTCCCCCAGCAAATTCGCGAATCCGACCAAACAGTATCGAACTAAAAACAACCAATCAGCCAGAAGAACAAAACCCTCGCCACACAAGTGAGATCTTATTCAGGGTCAGGGTCGCCAAAAAAACAGCTCGGCAATAATTCAACTCTGGCAACCAAAGATTGACTGCATCGAACTAATTGATAAGTCCAGTCATAACGTCAATGCAAAACGCAGCCAATCAGCTGTAGTGCGTGAAAGGAGGAAAACCAATCAACGGCAGTCAAGCATTTTCGCCTTTTTTCCGAACCTTCGAATGTGCTCGTGCTCTTTCAGCATTGGATCGTTTCGACGGTTGTTCAGTTGACTGTCGGCCCTGTTACAAAAAAGAAAATTGCGAAATTTGACTATTGCTGCTGTATGCGGAAAGGCCTCATCAGTGTACCAATTTCAAACTATACAAATCAAGCAGAGCAGTCGACAATCAATCATACAAACACAATAAAAAAGAACAAGAATCCAGCGATTTTTATCCGATTTAGCTGCCACAGAATAACGGCGACCAACCGGTTAAAAATCCGTTATCAACGTACTACTAACGAGTCTAAAGACTGTGCGCTTATTGCGCACGATTTTAGCTAAACGTCAGAATGAGCCCTTTTGCACGCACAAACACCGCTTTGATTTTCAGCAAAATTATCACCAAACGAAGAAACACACCCAATCAGGTCCAGTTTCACAACAACAATCCGAATGTTTCCACGCACCCATCGGAGTCGGAGGCACCAACAAGCTCCTGACGATTCAGCTGTCTTCGAATGTTGTCGCGCGACCGATTATACTCGTAATGATAGTCGCGCAGAATGTCGCGATGCCGTCGTAGCATGTGCTGCGGCGCCGCGTTGCTCTTTAGCGTCGACGACTGGTTCAACAGCGCGTACATCTGCGCAAAATGTGTGAGAGCACTGTGCAACGGTGTGTTGGTGGCGATTGTGAAGGTTCCGGGTTGGAAAAAAGACGTACACAAAAGTAAGAAATGCGGTTTTTATTGCAACCGAACTGAACTACATCTCATTCTTTTTCAATTTCTTCTGAATTCTTCTTTGCTATGATTCTGACTAAGATGACAGGTTCAAATAAGCAGACTGTATTCTAATACAACAGCGCGTGTGTGTGTGCGGGATATGGTGCGTGCCTGTGTGTTTGATGGCTACTCTGCAACATTACTGTGCTAACCAAGTGCACAGTGTTCAGACAAGACCTGAAAACTAGACTATCAAAAACAAGTCTTTTCAAAAAAGCGGGAAACAAAACAATTGGTAATTTGAGAGTCGTGCTGGCGCCAGGGTAGGGTTAGAGGGTTTGACAAAAATCGTTTTTTTAATCCGGATTTTCTTTTTTTTTCCATGGGCTATCAATCCCAAAAACCGGTCACCCTGCCCTGCCGCACCTGATCATTGATTTCAGTCAACTCGGCGATGTGTTGATCGAGCTGCATGGAGAGATCGTCGAATTGACTGTGCGCGTCTAGCAGCGGCGATTTCTCGGTGGAACTGAATCGGAACAAAACAGGAAAACATTTCCGTTTCTCAGTGAAACACATATCTAGCAGGAACACTTATTAAGATCATCTATTAAAATTAGCTGATTGGCTGGCGCATGCACTTTGTGCAGGACAGACTTCGCCTCCACAACAGCCAATGTCTGCGACGCCACGTGGTCACCAACCAAGCCGCTGATTGCATAAGACACTGCAGTTAGTAAACGGTAAGATTCAGCACGCTGATTGGCTGTATTAGCACCAGAACCATTCAAATGCAGCCAATCAGCTGCTTGTATTCCATTGAACAGCACGCTCCAAGCTGCAACGAAACCCAACCTGCTCGCGTGCGCGTCGAAGCGTCGATCGCCGCCCAAATTGTGGCCGAGCTTGTTCAACAGCAACAGTCGCCTGTCGATGTCGTTCTCCAGTTGGCGGGCGCGCTTTCGTAAATCTGAGAATTTGGGAAATAAACACAAAAAAACTTCCGCTGTCAATGATCCAACTTGGCACATGGAAAAACGATTGCAATCGGATTTCATTTCACGGAATTTTCTTTTACACCAAATTCGGCTGACCGTGTTTTTCAGATTTCATAGATTATTTTCAATGTTGATCGATCAGTAAAACACAATTCGACAATGGGTGTTTGTCCACCGGACGGTCAGCTATTCGATTCACCCCCACTCACAGCAAACCACTGGAGTTCGGTGCCATCGGCTTACGGGAACCGGTGAGAGGAGAGGAGAGAGCAACAAAATTGGAAAATAATTCTCAAAACCCGTGCTGCCCAAACCCAGACCTTCCCACGTTGTCGTGACGCTGATCGTGGCCGACATGATCAAGCGTTGCTCTTTCGTCAGTTTCGCCGCAATGGTGCTGAAAACTGGCGCGAAAATGACGAAAGTTCAAAATGTGACACACTGGAAGTTGATTGTGCGAATGGAATTGTTCAAAGCAAGACACTTTTGATACAACTGCGAAGCAATGGTGATACGATATTCTGAGGTATATTGCACTAATTTGGCCAATCAGCGAACACTGAACAAAAATGCAGCCAATCAGTTCAGTTGAAACAATTGTGATAGCTCGAGAATGTGTGACAAAAAAGTATGATTGCCTTTTTTTCATCTGGCAAACAACTGACTGGACACTTTCCAGGCACAAAACATTCAAAAGCCACATGACAAAATCGCCATTTTATTGTTTTTATCGGATTCACAAAACAACTGTTTTTTTCTGTATCTATCGAATCTCTAACATAGTTGTCTCAGAAAAACAAACACAGGTCAAGAAAAGTCAACAAAAAAACACATAAAAAACTTTTTGTGAGCTCTTCAAACTGTTCAAAAATCACAAGCAACATTTTTGTCACGCCATCGTCTCAGTCGTCGGATAAGAGTGGTGGATTTTCTTTTTCAACAATTCAACCGCCGATCGGTGCACGTGCGCGTTGTAGGCGAGTTGGGAATGCTCCTGCTCCGAGCTGGACTCGGAAATCTGAAATTTTTCAGATAAAACCGTTGTTTACGATAATTGGCATGCCTCCCCCCCGTGGGACACCGAAAATTTTCGGTTCAGATGTCGAAAAGACGTTTTGGAGAAAATCCCAGCATATACGTGGCTGCCAATCAGCTGGCTCCACATAATATAAAAATATACTGATACTTTGAGATTGAAAAAACCGTAAAAAAACAAAAAAAAACACGCACCTCCGCCGCCAATCCGCAGAGCGCCCGTCTCACTCGCAGATCCTCCCTCGCAGCGAGTATTCGATTCGTCGCACACAATCGCGCGCGTGCCTCCGCGGCCGCTTGCTGCCGCTGCCAGGCGCTGTACTGTCGCACGGCGCTGCCGTCGACGGACAACGTGAAATCACGCGACTGCGGCTGTATGCCGTCTGCGAGTTTGCGAGAAGAAAATGAGGAACGTCAACCGGATGGACAGAGCAGCTCGGGATCAGCTGATCCGCTTAGCTTAGGGCGTGCACTGCAAAACCTGCACGTTCGAGTGTCTGCACCGAATTTCGAAACACCCATGCATCACTGTTGGTTCTATTTTGGTTGTATTAGGACTACAGGATAGGCGCACGTTTTGATTGATTTGGACTGTTTGTTGACCACGTTGGCCATCAGACCATCTGTTTGCCTCTGGATGAGAAATGATGTGATACTTGGGCTCCACTCACTATGCCCCAGACCATTCACTACATTCATGATGACAACAGAGTGTTCTATTGTGTCCAATTTTCACGTCCAACACACGTCTCGCAACGTGGCTTTCTTGCGATACTGTAAAGTCCAGCCAGCCAAAATATTCGTTTGACTCAATCTCTGAGCACAACATCCCGCCGCCACACCTTCAGTGTCATTATTACAAACATCGACGATTCGACGTTGCATTTCCGCGGACAAATGTCTACCAGCCAACGGTAACGTTCGCAGAAAGTTGTTCAACGCGAATCGCTGGCGAACGCTGGAACGACGCTCCACTGGCGGCTTGCTCGCGCGCAACAAAGCCTCCCAGTCGAGTTCTGCAACAGCGAGGAAAGGTTTTTGGCGAAAAAAGTCTATTGTCGGTCAACGAAACACGGAAATTGTTGGGGCGCCATACGAGAACAGCATTTCGCGTTTTCTTCGCGTCTGATCAGACGAGAGCAAATTTGGAACAGGTATGAGGACGATAAAGTTACGTTTAATAGAACTTCATTGGTTGTTACTGGTCCTTCATGTTCTAGGACATGCAGCCAATCAGCGTGCTGAACAACAATTCAGGGAATTCTGGTTTTGGAAAAGATCGCATTTCGCGAACAATCGATACAAGCTTTCAACAATGCAATTGTAAAGCTGCACCGTCATCGTCGAACCAATCAGTGAGCTGAGTTCTTATGCAGCGAATCAGCTGTTCAAACAAGACACCGTTCAAGTCCAGAAAACCCTTCATCAAACAATCATTTGTAATTAATCCATCGATCGATCCCACCTGAAGCGGCAGCGCGCCCCCCATCGCCTCCGTCCTCTTCGTCACTGACGTCCACCAGCATGTCCGCCTCCGAATAGTCCATGCCCGGGATCAACTCGCGCGACTTTCCACTTTTGCCATCTTTCGCGTCGACTCTCGCTTTCGTCACCAGCTTCTCCGATGCCGACGTCTGTCGCTCTTTGTTGTTCGTTGTTGCTGCGGAGACGGCGGCGACCGCGCGTTTCTCCGCCGAGTCGTCCGATTGCTCGAGAACGGCATCTGAACAAAAACGGTGCAAAAGAGTTTCAAATCAGTTTCACGATTTTTTTGTCAGTTTCACAAATTGTCAGTCGAACTCTGATTTATGGGGAATCAACTGATTGGTTGGTGATTACGGTATGCATGCTTTATGTGCAGGCATTGCCGTGGAGGCGGAGTTTGGTTTGCACAGAAAGCATGCACACCGTAATCACCAACGAATCAGCTGATTCCCTTTGATTCAGAGTTCGTCTGTATGTTTTTTCGTTTTTTCATTTCATTCGCTGCACCTTTGCACGGCACCACCACGCGCATCACCGTGCTTCGGAGGATCTTTGCGTTTATGGTTTTCGGTTTGCTGTTGTTGCTCTTGTTGTCAGAATTGTTTTCTTTGCTGCTAGACGTGCCACTACTGCGCGAGTTGGCGGACGAGCACTGCGAAATGGAGACATGACGCATCGTCGTAGTCGTCATTGTTGTTGAGCGGTGAGCTTTTCTGCTTGTCTCGCCCTCTCTGCCGTTTTTGCTGCCATTTGCAGATGACAATCGACACGACGTCGAGGTCGACGACGACGACGACAACAGGTGTTGTTGTTGTTGGAAGTGACTCTTGGAAGTTCTCGTTCGCTTGTTGCTGTCGATGTGAAACGTTCGACCACGAATCGGTTTCTTGGATTCTCTGTCGCGCTGTCCGTCAAACTGCGAGGTGTGGTTTTTCAAACGTCTTCCGAGTTTTGACAAATCATCAATCGATCAAGAACTCTATCACTGTTCCACCCAAGTCAACGAGGTTTCTTTTGATTGATGATTTGTGGATTGACCGAAAAAAACGGAAACACGTTTGAAAAACCCCAATTCCGTTTTCAAGTGTTGTGGTTGCTGATGACGACGACGACTGCGACACGAGAAATGCCATGAAATCCGTCGATCCACGCCGCCGCCGCGACCGCGTTCGAATGGTGGAGGACGAATACGAGTGTTCGTGTCAAGATCGAGATCGAGTGCACGATCGAGCAAATAGTGCCGCAAATCCCGATCCTGCCGATGAAGATGACCGACAGTGGAATGATGAACGGACGCCGCAGCTTTTATGCGATCAGGCTGCTGCTGCAGCGTTCTTGCTTTTTTCTTAATATTGACGCGACCTTCGCGTTTTTCACTCATTCTCTATTTGTTTCTTTCTTTTGTGACGGAAGATAAAGAGAGGTGTTTGTTTGATCTGTTTTCAGAGCGCCCGTCACACATTTGTTAGGTGCACAAAAATACTTGGATTTGGATTTCCGTTTTGAAAATTCTTCCGTTTGAGTTTCCATTTTCCAATTCAAACCCACTTTATAACAAACAGCAATTACTGGAGGGCGACAATTCGTTTCAAGACCATCCAACGTTTCGCGCGCATGAACTTTCAAAAAAAGAACGGTAAAAAATGTTTCACGACCTCACCTTCAGTTTCAGCTTCGATCTCCTTCGCGATTGATAATCTCGAAAAATCGTTCTTTTTGCTTGAAGTTTTCGAAGCACTTTTCGGGGACGGTTGTTCTACGGCGCCTCCACTTTTTTCGGACTTTGTTGGACTGTGACGTTGCTTTTGTTTTGACTGTGACGTCGTTGTCGCTGCTTGTTCCGATTGTTCTTTTTCAGGTTTTCGGCCACCACGATGTTGCGAATGCGTTCGTCGACCGCCGGAACTGGCCGATCTGTGACTCGCACGCGAACTGCTACGGAGTTGGTCGCTGTCTCCAACGGTGGCTCCACCGCGGGAAACATCACGCGATGATTTTGTGTCTTCAAACTTCTCATCGATACGCTGTCGAGAGCGATAACGTTGCTCGTACGACAACGAGTCGTCGCGTCGTTGATCCCGGTCCAGATTGTTCCTGAAAGTGAGTTTTTGAGTTTTTGCTTGAATCGAATCAGCGACGTTGTGTTTGAACGGTGTTCTTAATTCGAAAGACTATGTTCCAAGATTTTTGTGTCGACACACCTTGTCGAGGTCGACTGCTGCTCATCCCGTCTACTGTCTCGGTGGTATTTTTCAGCTCGATCCGAATCCCTGCCGGCGGACGCGCGATCATCGCGATGGTGCCGTTGTTCTTTCGTCTGATCGTCTCGACGACGTCTCTCTTTGTCATCCAGTCTCTCGTATCTGTCACGGTCGCCGTCCCGTGCCGCCTTCATTGGCGACTGCACTATGTCTCGTTCCCTGTCATGTTTCGCAAATCGGTCGTCGCGGCTCTCGTGTGATTCTCGTTCTCGCTTATCCAGTTTTGATCGATGCTCGTCTCTCTCTCCTTTTGGTTTTTCTTCCACTTTCTCGTTGTACTTTGGTGGCGGTGGCGGCGGCGTACGAGGTGCTTGCTCTTTCGAGGGGTGTCGACGATATTGGTACCGATGGTCACGGTGGTCGGTTGCTGTTGTTGTTGTTGTTGCCGCTATTGCTAAATTCGCTGACGGTTCCTCTCGTCGGTGGCTGCGCTCAGCAGAGGGCTTTCGGTTCTGGTCGGCCGCGTCCTCTTTTGTTGTGTACTTGTACTTCGATCGACTGTCTCGCGTATCAATTTTGCTGGGCTTGTCTGAAACAGAAATCGTGGATTTTAGTTGCTGCCAGAAGGCATAATTCATGCTAGCCAAAAACAAATGAGTGCTAAAACAGAGACGTGACGTGCCGTGTGCCGGGCCTAAACAGTATGAACGGGCCTAAACACTGCGTTTGTTACTCCGAATTCTCGATGTGGCTCAAACATTTGTTCACCTTGCTCTTCCTTCGGACGTTTATCAGTTTTTTGTTCACGTGCTCGCGCCGAGGAGCTGCGATCATCGCGATGTCGCCGTCTTCCGTCGTCCTCAACGTCTTTTCTTCGTGACTCACGTCTGTCGCCGGGCTGATCGTCCAGATCGGGAGGCGGCGGCGCCTCCGGTGTTCGTGGGCCTTTCGGTTGGCGAGTTCGGTTTCGTACGTCCTCCCCATCGTCACGAGACCGATCGCGGTCGCTCGTTCGCTCTTTGTCTAGCGAGGCGTCGTCGTGTTCTCGGATTCGTCGCAGTTGGCTGCTGCTGGCGCGCTCCGCTGATGTGTCTTGCTGGAATAAATGATGTATTGGTTTAAGACTGCTAGCTACTGTGCGCCAGCGTCCGAGCGAGCGTTCCTGTACCGGAAATAGGCGAGAAACGCAGCCCGCCTGACGCAGTTGTAATAAACAAGAGTAATAAAACAGTAATAAACATGCTCACAGGAATAAAAACTACAACAACAGTGTCTTATTATCAAATTGTGCCGATAACCTGACCAATCCAACCAAATCAATATAAAACACATTTCCATCCTGCCTGTTTGTAATCTCTGTCCGCCGAATGCTTGCTGCTGTGTTTGTGACGGTGGTGGAGCTTATGATGCGGCCGTTCCGCACTAATATCGCGGTTGATCCTCTCTTGAGTCCTCTCTCGATCCTTTGCACCGAGTTCGCGGTGCGATTTCCCGGACTGCTCTTCCGAATGCTTGTCACGGTGATCATGCTTCGAACGGTGGTGATGGTCACTGGATAGCGCTTCCTTGTCCCGTTGTTTGCTTTCCGGTCGCTCTTCTCGTTTCTCTTGCCGATAACTCCGTTGATCCGATTGTGTCGCGCGAGTTTCTTCCTCGTCTGATTCTGCTGTTTTCTTCGCTCGTTGTTGACGACGATCGTCACTGACACGATGATGATGATGATGATGGTGATGACGATGGCTACTCGGCTCTTTCGGCTCCTTGTTGTATATCCCCGGTAATTCACGCGAAGCTTCCGGTTTTATCACCACCGGTTTCACGGTCGATGACAGAGTACGACGTGGAGGGGTCGGCTCTGAAACTGCGTCATCGTCCTCCTCCTCGTCTTCGTCGTCGTCCACGCCGTCGCTGCTGTCCTGGTGGCCGTCGGAGCGGTTCTCATTGGTTTCCTGTTGATATGAGGGATAAATCAGTTTCACAAACCTCAAAGTCTTTCCAATTTTTGGAAATAAGAAAATGCTGATGAGAAATCTCACGAAATGGTAAAAACTGGGCTATCTGCTTTTGTCGCAGAAAAGTCCTCATGCGATATCCAACAATACAGATGGAAACTCACTATCTGCTCCAGTCGTGACTGGCGCTTCTCAGGCGATGATTGCGACTGATTGCTGTGCGTCGATTGGTCGCGATCGTAGACCGGAGTTGTCGCCGTTGAGTTCGCCTCGCCGTCGGACGACTGATCTTGAGGGAGGTCAACGGTGATTTCCTGGAAAAGTTGCGAAATTTTCCATGACATTTGTACAAGTGCAACATTGTATTCTTTTTGCATGAAAATAAAGATGAACTCCAGCTAACCGCTGACATCGCTGAAAACGTGCAACTGTCTACAGACCACGCACTTTCTTCATCTTGTGTTTCTTTGTCCAATGTTGCACGGTCACTAGCAATTGGTGGGCGACAGAAAACACACTGCCGTGCTTGATGACGTTTATGTGTTCGTTTGAGACTGTGCGTGCCACATTGGATTGAAAGAACGTGTGAAACAAAATACACGATTCTCAGCCAAGCACTTTACCCACTTTACCTCGTTTTCCGTGCTGTTCTCCCTGACCGACCGACGTCGACCGTTGTCCAATTGTTCGAGTTGGCGTCGCAGTTTTTGTCGTTTCTCCATCAAATGTTCGTCCTCTTCTTCACCACGACCGTCTCTCGATGATTCGCGCACTTTCGCTTCTGCTGTTTCTTCCTGGTTCCGGTCATTTCCGGCCGATGGATCGTGTTCGTACGATTCTTTATGGTGCTCCTGACGTCGGTGTTTCGCCCCTCGATCGTCCGGCTCAACTGGCGATCGTCGATCATCCTCGGTTTCGGTGTGCGTTCGCTTGCGACTGGAGGCGTAAGTGGACGGTTGTTTCAGTTGAGCGTTACCTGGAGTGATGAATTGGTCGTTTGTCAAACTTACTAACACGAAAAAGGCTGTACTGTCCATTTTAACGTTCAAATGTGTTCGCTATGAAAGCTGGCTTCAACGAGATTAAGCGCGTGCTTCGACACTTTTAGAGTAAGCTGTGACGGATTGGTGTTGTGTCCGTGAATTACTAACTGACTGATTACTACTTATTGAATAGTCGACCGTTTATATTACGAAATACTAATATGAAACAATGTCAGGTGTATGTACAGTCCATCTGGAAAATATATGCAACATGACGTAATGACCAACCAATCAGCGCTGAGAGTTGCTCATGACTAACCAATCAGCTCTGAGAATTGCTATGACCAACCAATCAGCTAGTTGCATATATTAGCGAGATAGGCTGTATGCCTGTATATGAATCCTTCATGGATATAACGTTTGTCCAACTGCACCCAAAACCAGTTAAGCCGACAAACATACACGCACTCGAGTTCGAGTGAACGACGAGCGCATCGTCGTCGTAGATCTCGACCTTGCGTTGTTTCTCGCGTTGCAACGACGCCGCCGACGTCTCGGCGGATCGATTCTCATTCCGCCTGTCAGCCCGATGATCGCGGCGACTACTGGCGAACGTCGACCGTCGCGACTGTTGTTGTTGGTGGTCGTTCGTTCGACTGGCGACGTTGTCGCGTCGATTTCGAGTGAAGCTCAACGATTGCGTTTGGAGACCGCGCGTGTCGCCGGCGCGTCTGATGTGCAGATGGATGCAGTCGTTGCCGAACGGACATTGTCCCTTGAACATGAACCGACGACAGATCTCGCGACCCTCGCGCTGCGGCGGCGCTGCTGCGGCGCGTCGGCGATTATTCGTCGATGGACGATTGCTAAGCGTCGCTGTCAGTGATGAGCGTGGTTTGCTGGTGCGCTGGAAAATTGATTTGTGGAAATGGAAATTTGTGGATGGACACTGTGGAAAGTTGTGGACACGGTCGGAACTGTAAAGCCATGTGCGCAATTTGTGCAGTCTGGCTGTTGAATCATATTGCGTGTGCTGCATGGAGTCGTTGCTCATTACTGCAGCATCTGCGGTAACGTGATGGAACTGGTGAGACCAATCAGTGAGCTCAATTCAATAGCAGCCAATCAGCCGATATTGGCCATGACTTACAGAGTTCAGTTCAGTTTTATTCGGACGCAGGATTCGAAATTTTCAATCTGTTATGGAAATATTCAGAGCAACTGAAGATGAGAACATTATTGCCCCGAGGTTCATATGGTGGCCAATTTGCCATCATAAAGCACTGGTAATGGTATGGTACACGACACCCCAACATCATCTTATCAGAATCCAATAATGCAGTATGCGCGTTTGTGAACTTGCACAAACGGAGATTTTGTGAACTGCACATAGATGCCAGTACAAAAGTCACAGTTTTTTTCAGAACCCTCTTGCCGCTCACCTCTCTGCTGCTGCTGCCGCTTCCAAGCCGACGAAAAACACTCGGCTTCAACTTGGACTGTCCACCGCCGCCGGGATCTCTGCCCGACGATCGACTGCTGCTGGCGCGATTATTCGGACTCGGCGGCTGAATCGGCTTGTGTCTCGGTCGGTCCGACATTGTTTCACTTTTTTTTCTCGCCAAGTTTTTCCCTGGTGAATTTTTTTGGGTTATTTCTGTTCTGAAAAAAATGTGTAATTACATAGGCAATCGATTGTGAAAGTCGCACAACTTTGATCAAAACCACCAATTAAAGTGTGGCAACGTGTGGAAATTGATTTGTAGAAGACCTGTGTGGACGATTGAGTGTGGAGCAAGAGCAGCTTTCGTTTAAGTGCGTCACTAGAAATCGACCATACTGCGTATTGCGTATACACGTCAAAGCTGGGTGGTTTCTCGTGTTGTTGGCATGACACGCAGAAAATGAGAGATGTTTCACAGTGCGAAACATACACACAACATTCTGCCGCTGTTGTTGTTGTTGTTGTTGTTTGGATTCACAGGAAAACAGAGTAACTGATGCATAAAACCTTACGTTACCCACCATACTGCTGTTTTCGACGTGTCTGCATTGTTGCTGCAAGGTCGATCACCCTTCCACAGATGCGCGTTTTTGGAGAAGAAGAGAGCGTTTTTTTGTTATCGTTGTTTGTTGCGTCTTGCCTGCTGCTAGAGGCACCACACACAATTCTTCAACAATATCATCATATCTGTCAATATTCGATATGCAGCGTACTCATTTTAGTGTGAAGTGAACCATGTTTTATCCAAGTTGTTGACTGTTTTGTCGTTCATGTTCGTTTCACTTCATGTTCGGTTTCATTTCAATGCTTTATTTGATCAGCCGTTGACAAGCAATAACCTGATTTGTCTTGCAGCCAGCCAGTACAGACACAGAAGTCACCACTTTCAAAACTTCCCCACAAACCGTACAGCTTTTTTTCGATGCGTATCACTTTTAATGTGCATTCATGAGAATTCGCTCCCGCCAGAAATTGCATGAATAAATTGGCGCTGAATAAACTTCTTCGTGAACGCAAACGGGACCTCGTCCATTGTTGCCAGCGTTATTTATTCATGAACGCATTTTTAACGTCTTTATTAGCGATGCATGCACCTTTAAAATTTTTGCCACACTATATTGACATGCCAGGTCAACGTACGTTCACCACATAACATTCACAAGTCAAAAACGTCACAAGAAACACTCGCTCAACTAACAACAAGAAGAAACAGTAACAATGCCGTCAAAAAGCAAATCACCGTCACCGGCGAAACGTTCGGACGGCGATCGAACGAAACAGCGACAACAGCACAGCAACGCGTCACCCGCCGAGCACGGCGCCGTGTGGCGATTCATGAATGTGCTCGCAGCAGTGCTGATGACGGCGCGCGCTTCGATTCTGATCACGAGCGATGCGGACTGGTGGATCTGGGTGCCGGTGTACGCCGTCGGGTCGTTGGTCGCCCTTGGCGTCGCCGTACGACCGAACGCGACGCGACGACCGGCCTGGCGATACCTGTGCGCGTTGGCCGTCGTCGCCGGCGTCGCGTACGTCTGCTATACGACGTGAGTGTCTCCGATGGGAGAGGGCGGATTGTGCTGCTGTTTCTGCTCGCTGGATGGTGAAGTGTGTTGATTAGCGGTGTTCGTTGCGCCGCTGTTCTGTGAGGAATTATTCCAGTTTTCACGGTTTTTCTTCTGGATACCCGCCCAGCTAGCACGGTAAAATTTACTGTCGATTTTCAGCGTGCTTGCCTACCAACAATCGTGTCCATAAAAAACGCGTGAAAACAGGAAATTTTTCATAGAGTCGCTTAGCTCCAGTGAAAATCGATAATCTGCACTTGGTTCGACAAATTGTCAGTGTACGAAAAAAACTTCAAATCGACGTGCCTGCCAAACATGTAGGTACGGGTAGGGTTAGGGGCTTTGAAAAAAAAAATTTTTATTTATTTTTTTTTTCGTTTTTTCAGTTTTTCGAACATGTTTTTCAGTCGGTAGGCCATGAGATGAACATGATATTTTGTTGATTGGCGTATGTTATAGGTCTACAATGGAGTTGTGCGATATATTGTTAAACAATTGGAGCGGAGATGTTGGTTAATACCACATCACACGACCGTTTTTCAGATACCCGATAACATGGCCACATGTTAAAACTTGCGTGCTGAGCTAAACTAACGTGTTAAACTTGCGTCTGTCAGTTGCCCGCAACGTGATCGCGAAATCATGGTACGTGTTTTCGATACGATGATTTGAAGAGTGGGCTCTCGCCATGTGGCAGATAGCATAGCTGGTTGAACCTGAAAGTAAGTGTCTTGGGGGGGGGGGCGACCGGGTCGACAGGGGTTGCCGACTTAGCTACAGCAAACAGGAATTTTTGAACACAGTCAAATTTTGGTAATTTTCTAAAGAGGAACAACTAAGAACGGTTCAATATTCAAGTACACGTCGAAAATTGTCCTGTTTTACTGTTGAAAATGCAACTTTCCCTCTATGAAATGGACATAATTTCAATAAAACACGATTTTCGCTCTTATAGTTTTCCGGATCGTTCTGAAAATAGTCTAGATGAACTCAGCTCGACGAGACGCTTCGAACAAACCTAACTTGTAAAAAAAATTTAAAAAAAAATTTTTTTTTTAATTTTAAAAAAAATCCGGATTTTTTTTCCCCTAACCCTAGGTACGGGTCCGGACCGAAAAAAACCCACCCCCAGTTCTACAGCTGGGTACTGCGCAAACCAACACGCCTGCCAACCATGTAGGTCCGGGTCCGGACCAAAAAAATCTACCCATTTCTACAGCTGGGTACTGCGCAAACCGGTGCGCCTGCCAAACATGCAGGTCCGGATTCGGACCAAAAAAACCACCCAATTCTACATACAGTTGGGTACTGCGCGAAGCGGCCTCGGCCGCGTACATCTGGCGCGGCGGCGACCTGCAGGAGGGCCGCGAGCTGGCGTTCATGATCGCGACGGTCGTCTGGGCGACACTCTGTCGCCTCGCCGTGCACAAACTGGACGGCGCCGCGAACGCAGCGCGTCTGATCGTGTTCGTTGGTGTGCTGGTCGTCTGCCTCGTCGCCGGCGTCTTTGCGTCCTGCTTCTTCGTGTCCGTGGCGGCGGCGGCGCCGTTCTGTCAGCCGCTGTTCCGGCCGGACCAGGTGATCGTCGGTCTGTGATTGTTCGTGGCGCGGTTCGGTGGTTTGATTTTTTTGTTGTTTTTTTTTGGGCGTGTGGTTTGTGATTTGATTTTTTGCATTGAAGGGGTTGGCTTTTTTGTTGTAAAACAATCAGTACACTCGAACGTGATATTATAGGTAATCAGCTGATTGGTTGGTTTGGTGGTCACGTGAGTGCATGCGCTCTGTGCAGGACAGCGCCACCGCAGCAATGGTCTCTGTGCAGAAACGCATAACCGACCAATCAGTTGATTGGTTATAATTTAAGAGTTCGACTGTAAAGTTACGCTGAAAAGGTGTCCGGTGTGCTGTCCGCTCGGGTGTCCTGCGTGGTGTCCAAAAAATTGTGTCAAAAAAAAGCCGAGTTTGCTCGGTGTGTTGCCATTTTTTTGTTCCGGAACGCCACGCGGGACATTGACGGATATGACGCCGGACACCCGTTCGGGCACCTGTTTCTAGCGCGGCTTTGATTGCAATGGTTTTGCAAGCTCTCGATGATCGTATAATATACAATGCGTGTTTTTGTCGTGTATCTGCTCTATTTTCCAAAGCACTCGGCTGATTTCGCTCTGGGCTTATTGGTTGACCAAAAACAATGTGATTTGGATGGTTCCTTGAATTGCCAGCTCTGTTTCGACATGATTTGTGTGGTCAATAACACGCTGTTTTGTAGTTTTAGCGAAACTGTGTTTACCATTCATTCGTTGTTCTTCACCTCATGAACGTTTGGTATATTTCATAATTATTGGCATTTCCTGGCACTTTTCCGGAGTGTCCGGCCATACCTTCAGTCTGATCGTCAGAAATAAAAAAGGTGATAATCACAAACATAAGATGATCGATTAGTATGGTAATTCATGAATAACCAAAAAAATCACACAGACGGTGAAATCGAAATTCTTCCGTATACGCCACTATATGGAGTCGCGATTATTTGCATCAGTTGTACGGTTACAATGCAATGATAATATAAAGCGGCAGAAAAAACGGTAAAATCGAAAATAGTAATTAGTATAGCAATTTTTTTCAGTTCTGCGACTGAATGCGTTTGCAGACGTAGAAAGGAAACTAGTTTCAATCGTTATGTATGTGGCAATTCAAAATCGCCTAAGTGACTCGGCCCTATTTAGGGCATTCGGATCACTCTGCCAATTTTGAATTCCCGCGTAATGCCTGAAACTGTTTACCCATCTATGTGCGCATTTAGTCTCGGGACCAAAATAAAGGATGCCATTAATAAAAAAATTAGTAACGTCTTTTCGTTTATCAGTGCTATTTCTTCATGATACTGTTTCGTCAGTACATCTCAATTATTTCCTTGTGGTGGTCCGTAAACCGTGCACCCATAATGATTGACAATTCTCTGACCAATCGCTCATCGAGTAAACAATCCAGCGCTAACTCTTTCCAGTATGGCAGACACATTTCTTCTAATGCGGCCACCTGTCTAAAGAATGTGTATTTTTGGTTGGTAAAAATTCCTGTACAAGAAAAAGGCGAAATGAACGCCATGTACAGCAGCACACGTGAAAAGCAGCGTTTTTTGGTAAGCAGTATTTTTGGCGGTCGGTTTTAAGAATTGTACATTCGTGAATCAATTCGCGAAATCGGTTTTTAGACCAAAAAACGAAAAAGAAACCAGCTGAACGCAGAACTCTTAGGAATTTCTACTATGCTTTTTGGGATTCCGCTCAGTAATGGGGCAAAAGTGGTCCGACCAGCCTCCGTGCGGTAGCAGATCGGCGTTCCACTGCAATATCACGCTAAAAACATCTGTCCGCACAGGTGTCGGTGCTTTTCCGCCTAGGTATGCCGCGTAGTATCCCGTCCTAATCCGGAATAAAAAGTGGCAACTGTACACTTGAAGTTTGTGATCACTTTTATTTCCGGGACACGGGACACGACACACCCCTGGCGGGTAGGGCAGCAGACACTCTCATTTTTCAGCGTGTGATCATTCCATAAAACAGCAAAACGTTGTTTTCCATTTTGCAAAACTTCGTCACTCACTGTGTGTCGTACATCTCCAGCAACTGGTGCTTCAGCATGCGACATTTCTCGTTCCTTGTAAACTTGCGATGGCAAGCACAGCTGGAACGAAAAAGTAAAACAGCGCACTAATAAATTGAGTGCCGAAACAGTGCACTAATGAAAGAACGGGGTGTATCAAATCACTATTTGTACATGCAAGGTATTTGTTTGCGACTGCGTGCAACACCACCACAATCTCTACGCTTAAAACACGGACTGCACGCTTAAAACTACCACTGCCCTTACCGTCGGCCGCACCTTTCTGCGTGCCAAAGTTCATACCATAGCATTATCCGGCCCAAAATGCTTGCAATGCCATTCTGCGTGCCCGTGACCGACCACTGATGCAGTGGCGAGGCTGCGATGTTGTGATGTTGATGATCACGGTAAGGGGCAATGCCAATGCTGCTATTGGCCTCGAAAACGCACCCAGGCCAGGCGCGCTTCTCAGGTTTCCGTTAGTCCAGTGCACCGCTTGCTGGCTTTTTCCACCTCTTTTTGGGCATGCAGAATGGTATGACACGGGTTTTGAGCCACTCAATGGTATTGGTATGGTATGACCGTTGACACGCAGAATGCTATGACACAGTTTTGAGCCGCTAAATGGTATGGTATGAGCGTTGGCGCGCAGAATGGTATGACACCGTTTTGAGCCGCTAAATGGTATGGTATGAGCGTTGGCACGCAGAATGGTATGACACGACTTTTGGGCCTCTCAATGTTTTGGTATGACATGCTGTTTGGGAATGCACTGTCTTCAGACTAGAACTAAACTAAAAAAGTTCTCTCAGTGCATGTTGCAAACAAAATACACCATTTTACAACAACAAAAAAACATTACCACACAGCGTCTGTCATCCCGTTAGCGAAGTCGAGCAGTGCTTCTTGAATTGAGTGACACGCTGCATTCTCGATCACCACCGCCTTTACTGTGTCCGCTTCTTCCATTGTCATCGCCGTTGTTCGCGGGCATGGTCTGGTGGTTACACTAGAGGGTGGGCCAAAAAAAGGTTCCATTTTTAAACTGCTGTCACTGGCTGGTGTTTCAATATTATGAGCTGAAATTTTCAGCATTGATAAAACATAAATTGCCATTTTTCTGACAAAATTTTTGTCCCGTTCGGTCAAGCAGATTCAGTTTTACAGCACAATGGTTAAAAATTCCCAAATTTTCAAAAAAACGGATTTTTAACCAAGAATTTCACAACGAATCATTGCTCATAGACATCCAAATCATCATCAAGGGTCTCGTCCGGCAGCGGTTGGATTGAATTTTACGCGAAACCGGCGAGTCACTGCAGAAAAACTTTCAGATTGCTCCCACCAGATAGCACACCAGACCCGTTGTTCTGCTCGACATTATTCTGCTAGAGAGAAACAAAACTGACAGGTTGAAACAAACACAATCCTATACATCCACCAGTCGTACCGTACCGTTTCAAACACTCTGTCGAATATCGCAGAAATCGCTCCTTCAGCTCCGTCACGATCGTTTGAGTCGCATCGACACAAGTGGCGTTGTACGCGCGTGTCCGGTGTTGACCGGGCGCAATTTGACGGCGCACCCGACCAGTAAGGCTGCTGCTGTCGATGTCGCGCGACAGCAGTTCACTGGCCCTTGCGAGCATTTCCGACAGCGGCTCGTTCGCAGAGCCGGCCGCCGCCAGCACCGCCACCAACACCTGCATATACAGTCGAACTCTAAATTATGGGCAATCAGCTGATTGGCTGGTGTGGTCACCCCCCGTGCTGCATATGCGTTCTATGCACACCAACCTCCGCCTGCTCACCACAACAACGCCTGCACAGAGTGCACGCATCACGTGATCACCAGCGAATCAGCTGACTGCGTGGTCTCGTGTTCCAGTTTTGCGTTTGGAGAGAACCGCGCGCAACTTTTTCACGCTAACTTTTTCTGTTTTTACAGCTCTTTCATGGTGTCTCTTGTTGTGCCACTATTGAACGCCGAGCAACAAAAATCTTGTGCCATGTTGCTGCTATTCCGGTGTGCCTTGTTCTTTGGCAACAGTTGCCGTGTTTTTTCTATTGAAAAGCTACAACAAAAACTTTTGTGGAGTGTCGATGGTTTTGTGGCTCCTTGAACAAACACCAACAATGAGTGAAGTGTGTTTTGGTTTGCAGTTTAACGGCTCTGAGAAATGTCATTCTTACCGTCACTGTGAGAAATGTTGCCATTTTTTGCGTTGCTGAAAGCACCTGAAATGAAGTCGACGAAAATTGACACTCATCCAACATTGAGGAAAACGTTGCCGCTGAACGTTTCACGGAACGTTGTTTCAACATCGCATCTCATAACTTTGCAGCCTCGGAAGTTCCGTGAAATGTACCGCAACACGTTTCCTCAGTTGTTTTATGCATTCGACATGTAGTTTTTAAAATTTCCTTCGAAACTTTTGGATGAGCTGTTTGCAGCTTTTTGGTAAGCATTTTAGCAAGCAATTTACAGCTGCTTACTATAAAATGATGTATTAATCAATTTTATTCAGCTTTTATACAGAGTCAACGCCCGCTGTTGTTTATATCACAAAAAGAAGGAAATTTACGCGGCTCAGTTTACACAATTTGTTTATCCTAATATTCGATGAAAATGAAAAAAAACGATGTAGTATGTACACTCAAAATTTTGAAAAAAGTTTTTGTTTGCGGAGGTTTCATGAAAAGATAAACATAAATATCTTGTATATTCGATCTGAGACCACGGGTTGCTTGGCTGTTTACTTTCGACCACTTCAAAAAATGTTGCATTCAAAAGTTTGGGTGCATTAGTGTACCGAGCATGTTATGTTGACCATCGGGTACTTTTACTGGAATAAACCAACATTTTCAACCGAATAAGGAAAGAAAAAGGTGAAGTGAGAAAAGGTGGGGAGCCAACGCTTATAACTGATTCCTTATCATGCAATTATGCGAAACATGTACTGTGACTGTGACAAATAACAAAGTGTTGAAATGATTCAACTCTCTTAGCCCTATATGAATTTGAACGTAACAGGTGATTTTAGTGATTCAGCTTCATCATTAATAGCAAAATTCTGCATGACTGCATTTACCACATTCCGGCCAAAAATAGATCATTGCGTGGCCGACAAACATACCAAAGTACCTAAAAAGTAAAAATCTATTTTAATATTATCTTTTATTTTGGTCTAAACAGTTTCACGCATGACGCGGAACGTCAAAATTGGTAGAGTAGAATCATCTATGGCCCTGTCGGGCTATTTGTACTTGTCACATAAAATTCCCTTCACATAGAAACTATTGTGGATTTATTCAAACGTGTCCGGACTAAAATGACGCCATTTGCTTTAAAAACGCCCGTTTGTCAAAGTAGGCAGTAAAATGTTAGTTTTTGGTGTGACTGATTCGACATTCACCATTTGTTTGCAGGAAGAAACAGTTAAACGGAAAGTCTGGTTTGCTGTGAACGGCAAGCGCATGTTTTGCAGCATATGACGTCATTTCAGTGAGACACGTTTAAAAAAATAGGTCATATTAATAAAAAATTAGTAACGTCTTCTCATTTATCAGAGCTGTTTCTTCATGATATTGTTTCGTCAGTCCATCTTCTCAATTTTATCCTTGTAGCGGGCCGAAATCCGTGCACCCACAATGATTGCCAATTCTCTGACCAATTGCTCATCGAGTAAACAATCCCGCGCTAACTCTTTCCAGTATGGCAGACACATCTCTTCTAATGCGGCCACCAGTCTAAAGAAGGTGTATTTTTTCGGTAAAAGTTCCTGTAAAAGAAAAAGGCGAAATGAACGCCATGTATCTAGATAAGTGAAGTGGAGTGAAGTGAAGTGAAGCCATGTACCACAAGTGAAGAGCAGCGTTTTCGGCAAGCAGTTTTTTTGGCGGTCGGTTTTAACAAGTGTACATTCGTGAATCAATTCGCGAAATTGGTTTTTAGACCAAAAAACGACAGCAAAGAAAACCAGTTGAACGCAGAACTCTGGGGAGTTTCGATTATGCTTTTTTTGATTCAGCTCAGTACTGTAAAGTCTTGCATATAAGGTTCCTCCCACTTATAAGACCCCCACCCAAAAGTGGGCGGAGTGTCACACGGCGGGAAACCAAAAAATTCAAAATTTTGACTTGGTCAAAATCCTACCGAAATTCCTAATGTTCGCTTTATAAGACCTCCTCCCACTTATAAGGTTGTCACACGAAATTCCACTTTTAATTTTTGATTTTCAAATTTATACGGTATAAGGAGACCTTATATGCAAGACTTTACGGTAATTGGGGCAAAAGTGGTCCGACCAGCCTCCGTGCGGTAGCAGATCGGCGTTCCACTGCAATATCACGCTAAAAACATCTGTCCGCACAGGTGTCGGTGCTTTTCCGCCTGGGTATGCCGCGTAGTATCCCGTCCTAATCCGGAATAAAAAGTGGCAACTGTACACTTGAAGTTTGTGACCACTTTTATTTCCGGGACACGGGACACGACACACCCCCGGCGGGTAGGACAGCAGACACTCTCATTTTTCAGCGTGTGATCATTCTATAAAACAGCAAAAAGTATTGTTTTTTATTTTGCAAAATTTCGTCACTTACTTTGCGTCGTACAGCGACTGGTTCTCCAGCGTACGACATCTCTCGTTGCTTGTAACACGAATGCAAGCACAGCTGGAACGAAAACGTAAAACAGCGCAATAATAAATTGAGTGCAGAAACAGTGCAAGGCGGACCCTAACCGTCGGCCGCACCGTTCTGCGTGCCAAAGTTTGTACCATACCATTATCCGACCTTCGGCCCAAAATGCTCGCAATGCCATTCTGCGTGCCAAAGTTTGTACCATACCATTATCCGACCTTCGGCCCAAAATGCTCGCAATGCCATTCTGCGCGCTCGTGACCGACCACTGATGCAGTGGCGAAGCTGCGATGTTGGCGATCACGGTAAGGGGCAATGCCAATGCTGCTATTGGTCTCGAAAACGCACCCAGCCCAGACCAGGGGTGCTTCTAAGATTTGCGTCAGTGCACCGCTTGTTGGCTTTTTTCTACTTCTTTTTTTTATTTTGGGCATTCAAATTGGTATGACACGCATTTTGGGCCGCTCAATGGTATGATATGAACTTTGGCACGTAGAATGGTATGACACGAATTTGGATGCCGCTAAATGATATGGTACAAACTTTGGCACGCCAAATGGTATGACACGAATTTTGGGCCGCTCAATGGTATAGTATGACATGCTGTTTGTGTATGCACTGTCTTCAGACTAGAACTTGATAAAAAACAAAACACGCATTATTACAACAAAAAAAACGTTACCACAAAAGGTCTATCATCCCGTCAACGAAGTCAAGCAGTGATTCTTGAATTGAGTGACACGCTTCATTCTCGATCACCGCCGCCTTTACTCTGCCCGCTTCTTCCATTGTCATCGCTGTTGTTCGCGGGCATGTTTCGGTGGTTACACTAGAACAGAATGCCACAATCCATGAAACTTTGTTTTTGTTGCACTGAACAAGAAAAGTCGAAAATTATAAGACTGTTGTCCGATGGAGACAGAGCGGAGGTTTTTTTCGCAAAGTATGTTGACCCTCTTGAAAGTTTGCAAATACTCTGGGTGTAGTCACCGCCATGGTGTGTGGAGTTCAACAAAATGCAACGGTCCGTTTATTGACAATTTCAATTAGTATACGTAGTCTGCAGACTATTTCAATATCACATATTCGCTGATTAGTTGGTTGGTTGGTTGCTTGCTTGCTTGCACACCAGCACCGAAGATGAGGGGGAGGGAAGGAAGGACACCCACCGTTTAAACCAGGGACCTTCTGTGGGTACACTAACGACTCAGCACTTCGCCCACCTCCCACCCCCACAGGTAAGCACCCCCTACCTGAAAATGTGAAAAAGGGTAAGAAAGAACGGAATTGGAGTAGCCAGCCACAAATATAGGGTGTGTGTTATTTCGACCAAACCCGATGCATTATTCGTTCTTCTTGCTATATTCTTCAAAGTTTTTGCATGCTCGACATTATTCTTCGAGAGAGAAACAAAACTGACAGGTTGAAACAAACACAATCCTATACATCCACCAGTCGTACCGTACCTTTCGAAACACTCTGTCGAATATCGCACAAATCGCGCCTTCAGCTCCGTTACGATCGTTTGCGCAGCGTAGACACAAGTGGCGTTTTGCGCCCGTGTCCGGTGTTGACCGGGCGCAATTTGACGGCGCACCCGAAATGGATTGCTGCTGCTGTCGATGTCGCGCGACAGCAGTTCACTGGCCCTTGCGAGCATTTCCGACAGCGGCTCGTTCGCAGAGCCGGCCGCCGCCAGCACCGCCACCAACACCTATAACAATGAGTGAAGTGTTTTTTTGGTTTGCAGACGACTCTGAGAAATATGTCATTCTTACCGTCACTGTGAGAAATGTTGCCATATTTTGCGTTGCTGAAAGCGCCTGAAATGAAGTCGACGAAAATTTACACTGAAGAAAACGTTGGCGGACGTTTCACGGAATCTCATAACTTTGCAGCCTCGAAAGTTCCGTGAAATGTGCCGCACCGCAACACGTTTCCTCAGTTGTTTTATGCACCGACATGTAGTTTTTCAAATTTCCTTCGAAACTTTTGGATGAGCTGTTTGCAGCTTGTTGGTAAGCATTTTAGCAAGCATTTTACATCTGCTTACTATAAAATGATGTATTAATCAATTTTATTCAGTTTTTATACAGAGTCAACTCCCGCTGTTGTTTATATCACAAAGGAAATTCACGCGGCTCAGTTGACACAATGGGTTTATCCTAATATTCGATGAAAAAGAAAAAAAACGATGTAAATTCAATTGTTTTTTGAAAAAAACAATTTTTTTGTTTGCGGAGGTTTCATGAAAAAAATAAACATTTTACAGCTGGGTATATTCGGTCTGAGACCACAGGCTGTTCGGCTGTTTACTTCGGCAGGAATCACTTCAAAAAGTTGCATTAAAGTTTGGGTGCATTAGTGTACCGAGCATGTTATGTTGACCATCGGGTACTTTTACTGGAATAAACCAACATTTTCAACCGAATAAGGAAAGAAAAAGGTGAAGTGAGAAAAGGTGGGGAGCCAACGCTTATAACTGATTCCTTATCATGCAATTATGCGAAACATGTACTGTGACTGTGACAAATAACAAAGTGTTGAAATGATTCAACTCTCTTAGCCCTATATGAATTTGAACGTAACAGGTGATTTTAGTGATTCAGCTTCATCATTAATAGCAAAATTCTGCATGACTGCATTTACCACATTCCGGCCAAAAATAGATCATTGCGTGGCCGACAAACATACCAAAGTACCTAAAAAGTAAAAATCTATTTTAATATTATCTTTTATTTTGGTCTAAACAGTTTCACGCATGACGCGGAACGTCAAAATTGGTAGAGTAGAATCATCTATGGCCCTGTCGGGCTATTTGTACTTGTCACATAAAATTCCCTTCACATAGAAACTATTGTGGATTTATTCAAACGTGTCCGGACTAAAATGACGCCATTTGCTTTAAAAACGCCCGTTTGTCAAAGTAGGCAGTAAAATGTTAGTTTTTGGTGTGACTGATTCGACATTCACCATTTGTTTGCAGGAAGAAACAGTTAAACGGAAAGTCTGGTTTGCTGTGAACGGCAAGCGCATGTTTAGCGCCACATGGCGTCATTTCAGTGGGACACGTTTAAAAAAATAGGTCATATAGTTTCCCTTCACGTCTGCTTATGCACTTTTGCCAAACAGAATGTAGCTAAGGTCAACAGAACACCACGCCACGACAACGAGGATAACGGCTGCGAGCCAGCTACCACTAAATGGTCGTCAGTCAGCTAGTTAGGAAGGTTAGTTAGGTCGCCGTTTTTTGTGTCCGTGGGCGGAGACAATGATGGAAAGGTTTGAAATGCGAGTTTTGTCAATGAAGGCCAGAGTTCTGTCGGATGCTGAATTGAGTGGTTGCCGCATTTGACGTCTGAAACGTTTGAAGCGGTGCTTCGGTAACCGATCTTTTGCATCGGAGGTTTGTCTCTTCAATACTTCGAAACGTTGACGGTGTACCGTGATGGGCCTCTGGTGGTTTTTTATGTTATGTCTTCTGATTACCTAGGCCATAGAATCTTTCAATCACCGGTCGCAATAAATGGATTGTATTCAATACCAATTTTTAATTACCGTTTGCACAAAACACACATCTACTCGCAATACAGCACAAAACGACAAAACTACGCGTACAATGTACACCGCAACGATATGAATGACATTGCTAATGAATGTGTGCTAGCTACGTAGCACGGAATCACTTTTCCTCGGAACCTGTCGTTTGCAAAAAAAATACATACCGTATTACCCCCAATAAACCCCCATGGGGGATTAATACGTCAGCGACTTTTATGGGTGGGGGTTTATTGGGGGGGGGGGTTATTGGTGGGAAGGGGGGGGGTTTATTTACAAAAAATTCTAGGGGTGGGGTTTTGTTGAAAAATGGCAAAAATACCTTGCATGGCAGGCAAGAAAGTCGCAGAAACTTCTACTTTTCACAGAGATTTCCTTTTGTAACAGCCCTTTGTAATGAAATTACCATTAACTCATCCATTTGGGGCCTTTGGTACGGAATGGCCGAGTAAACATGGCAGCTTTTTTCAGGGTGCAAGGAGCGCGCGAAATTTGAATGAAAGAAAAAAGACGTTCAGAAACCAGATTGTGTGCCAAATTTGACGCGTTTTTTAGACTAATGGATTCTTCATGCTATTCAGTTCATTCTTTCTCCCTTGCACACATGAATAAGTGTTATAGTGGCCTTTTTGAAAAAGACAACTCCTAGTCTGCAACGGATCCCGCCTTGATGAACTGCCTTATTTATTCGGCCATACTATAGCACAATTTCACCAATGTCACTGCATTCAGCCATTGAATTCGCTGGGTATGTGTTTCAAACAGGTTTCCAATTAACCCCCATGGGGGATTATTTGTGGGGGGATTTTTTGGAAACTGGTCGGTGGGAGGTTTATTGGTGGGGGGGGGGGGATTAATGGTGGGGGGGGGGTTTAATGGGGGTAATACGGTAGTACAGTAACAGGATGAACAGAGACCCCATGGGTACCATATTCATATTTACCGGAAAAAAACACTAAACCGGCAGTTACAAAAACGGCTGTGTTAAAACGCGTTTACCGTACTTATAGAAAAAGTGTTGCTGTTTTTTTAGAACACCCTTTTTCAGCGAATTACGACTTCACTGTCCCCCCCCCCCGGCCCCGACTTCTTCCTGGTCATCATCATCACGGCGCCCTCATGCTCGAACGCGTACAACTGACGGTCGACGTCGAGATGCGCGTGTCGCATCGCCTCCTTGATCATGTCGACCGTCAGGTACAGCAACGAGAACCGATCCTCGCGTCCGTACTCGTACACGGTGTCCTCGAGCACGGAGCCGAACACGAAATAGCCGTCCGGTTTCAACAGTCTCACGACGTTACGCATCGCCCGCTTGTACTGCGCGTAGTCGGTCGACGCCGACTCGAGACAGAAGATCGCCGTCACAATGTCGAACTGGTGGTCGAGATGGTCGTCGACGTCGACGTCGTTGATGTTGTTTTTGATGTTGATGTTATTGTTGTTGGTGTTGTTCCTGTTATTGTCATTGTTCATGTTATTGTTGTTGGTGTTGTTCGTGTTATTGCCATTGTTCATGTTATTGTTATTATTGTTGTTGTTGTTGTTATTGTCATTGTTGTTCTGATTTTTGTCGTTGTTGTCGAACTCGTCACATCGCTCCAGGACGTGCGGCCGATGGACGTCGCAGAACCAAACGGCCCGCGTTTTCGAGCGCGCTTGCTGGAAACGTGGGTCGCGATTTTTTTGGTAAATGAAAGAGGCTTTTCCTCTGAAGGTGGATGTAAAATAGAGAAAGTCAGTCTGAGTCGGGTGTCAGTCTTAACAAAAGAAGTGGGCGTTTACTGAGGAAGGATCAGAGGGGTGGTGGCATGAAGTCTGCTGTATACCACTGAGAGCAGTTCGCTAAACAAAGCTTTTAGGCTTAAAAGCCTAAGTTTGAGCCTCAGCCTAAGCTGAAGCCCAAGCTCAAGCCTAAACCTAAGCCTAAACCTGAACCTCATCCTAAGCCTAAGCCTGAGTCTAGTCCAAGCCTATGCCTGGACGTAAACATACGCTTAAGCCTAAGCCAAAGCCCAAGCCCAAGCCTAAACCAAAGCCTAAGCCTGAGCCTGTGTTCTTGGCGAATTCTTTTTTGATATACAGCAGTCGCTTGATCTAGCAAGAGCTTCTTACACTTACGAGTTTCACGAGCTAATCAAGCTGCGTGTGTACAGTCGTTGGCTGAAAAAGACGTTTTTCGTCAGCGATGTTGCACTTTTTTGGTGCAAGCATTCGGAAATGTAGGCTTTATTTAATTTTAACTACTCAATTTTAAAATCGTTGCTAGCACCAACCAACAACCACTGGGATTTGTGATTTCAAGAAATTGAATCAATAACAGTCAAACAGCTGTGAAAACGGTCAATTTAGCAGTCAACTATTAATAAATCAAACACTGAAAGCGGAAAGAGAATTGAACACATCGAATGTGTGCTCAACAGTTTTGGATGTTTTAAAACTTTAGTCAACACTTCAATCAACCAGACCGGCTCATTTATAGAGAACCGCAAAGAAAACGCGTTTTGCACTGTGACCTTACACTACAATCTAAAATTCTTTCCATAAAAGCTTCCTCAAAAAAATGGAAGGTACAATCTAAAACCTTGCGTCACGCGCAAAAGATGGAAAAGACATTTGGGCTGGAGGTACTATCGGCGCTTTCGGTCAAATATAGCCAGCCCGTATACCATTCTTTTTCGGCTTCAACAAACATTCATCCACTCCTAAATTACAAAAAAACCACCACCCCCACCGGCAAACCTCAATCATTCCGGCCATCTCGTCGTCGCCGCAGATCGCTTCAATCGACGCGATCGATCGCGTGATCGGCATCCAGTCGAACGTCGACTCACCACGCAGCCATCGGTGCAGTTCGGCACGGCTGCGCTGCGTGAAATCCGACAAGTGAATCTCGTTCACCTCGTTGCGAAACAGTAACGCCACGTAGATTGTGGGGCCGGAGCCGACGTCAAGCAATTTACCGGTGCGCCGTCTCCGGTCGCGATCCGCCATACGCGGGATGAAGTTCGCGATCGTG
This sequence comes from Theristus sp. LFF4_11, assembly GCA_030248135.1. NCBI lineage: Eukaryota > Metazoa > Nematoda > Chromadorea > Monhysterida > Xyalidae > Theristus > Theristus sp. LFF4_11. The sequence goes on along the minus strand of JASANC010001219.1, from coordinate 74,848 downwards.
AATAGCGGCGTTTTCATGCCCGCTTCCGTTGCTCGCTTCGAGTAGAAGTGGTCGAGGTAGCGGCGAGGCTCGAACTGGAGGTCGTAATCAGCCGGGTGGTGGATGATCGTGCCGTTTCGTATTGGTATGTGGGCTGCGGTGGTTTCCGCCGTGTCCAGCGCTGTTTCGGACATGATTTTTGTTGGAATGAACTGGTTTTTTTGTTGAGTTTTTTTTTTCGGCTCTGGGTGCGCTCACATCTGAAGGGTCACTTTAGTCATCGTTTCAACTGCACAATTTCCGATCCGGTTTTTTTCTATTTCCATGAGCTACGTACAACAGTCAGTTTACCTAATAACAAATTCCGTCGTTTATACAAGTTTGCAGAGGCGCCCGTTCGAAAAACAGTGGAATAGATTTTTGAAAAAGCAAACTAACAACGACGATTCGAGCAACAACACAGATATAACACGATATGATGCCAGGTTTATATGTGCACCAAACAAGAGACTGAGAGTGTGGTGTTTTGGTCCAGTCCGACATTTCACGGAATTACACGAAATGTTGATGTCAAAGAAGACAGTCACGCGGGGCCGGTTTTTCAGCGCGCATTTTCACACCCATAGCACTAGAAGCGGAAAGTGTCACGGGATGCACATATGTGTGTGTTTTTGACACATCTGGGTTGGGTTGGTACAATAAGTTCTCTCGCGCTTCCAGTATAGGTGCAACACACTTTTTTGCGCGAAACCGCCGCGCGCACGCGCAGAACCATAGGCACGCGCTTGTTGTTTTGGTGTGTGTGTCAGTGGGTTGGACATTATGTCATCAATGTTATTGCAACATTTCAGAGAGCAAGAATTTTCGACGCAGCCATATCCAGAAAACTTCACCAGTAGTAGTGTTGGTTGGTTTTGGTGGTGATGGTTGCACAACGACAGCTGCTGTATGTACACATCCGCACAACGCACATACCGTATTACCTCTAATAAACCCCCATGGGGGTTTATTTCTTCAGCGACTTCTGGGGGTGGGGGTTTATTTTTGGGGGGGGGGCTTTATTTTGGGGGGGGGGTTTATTTGGAAACCATTTTTAGGAGTGGGCAAAATGGCAAAAATACCTTCCATGGCAGGAAGGAAGTCGCAGAAACTTCTACTCTACATAGAAATTTCCTTTTACAACAGCCTTTTGTAATGAAATTACCATTAACTCATCCATTTGGGGCCTTTGGTAGCACAATTTCAGCATTTTCACTGCAACCAGCCACTGAATTCGCTGGGTATGTGTTTTAAACAGGTTTCAATAATCCCCCATGGGGGATTATTTTTGGGGGGGGGCGATTATTTGGAAACTTGTCGAGGGGGTGGGGGTTTATTTTGGGGGGGGTTTAATTTTGGGGGGGGGGGGTTAATAGAGGTAATACGGTATCCGGAATTACCAGGTATTCTTGTCACTTACAATATCACAGGAAATCGAGTAGTGTACACACATGTTGATTGTCGTCAACAGTTCCTTTTCTGCACCACCAACAGGAACACCTCCTCGCGTTCGACGTATTTGAAATTGGCTCCGCCTTCCGCACGCTGATTGGTCGGAAAGCCGGCCGCGCGCAGCGCGTCGTGCACGTGCCGACGACGGAGATAGTGACATCGATAGCGACAGCCGTTCGTCCAATAGCTGCGCTCGTGCAGCACTCCGCCCAGCAGGAGCCAGCCGCTTGGACGGACAAGCGCGCCGACGTTTCGGACTGCTCTGAAAAATGATTACCGTAAAGTCTTGCATATAAGGTCTCCTTATAAAAACTTGAAAATCAAAAAATTCTGAAAAAAGTGGAATTTCGTGTGACAACCTTATAAGTGGGAGGAGGTCTTATAAACCGAACATTAGGAATTCCGGGCCTTATAAACGGGGTAGGATTTTGACCAAGTCAAAATTTTGAATTTTTTGGTTTCCCGCCGTGTGACACTCCGCCCGCTTTTGGGTGGGGGTCTTATAAGTGGGAGGAACCTTATATGCAAGACTTTACGGTATTCATACAGTAGAACTCGAAATTATAGGGAGTCAGCTGATTGGTTGGGAGTACGATATGCATGCTTTTGGAGCAGGCATTGCTGTATGGGGGCGGAGTTTGGTTTGCACAGAAAGCATGCATACCGTACGTTCAACAAATCAGCTGATTCCCTATAATTTAGAGTTCGACTGGACTCGCAATGATAATCCGCGGTTACATTCGTAGACATTGAAGAGTATGGCCAAGGGTGTCACACATGAATGGCGTGCAATGTTGTTGTCTCAGTTGCTTGTTTTGACTCCCCCCCCCCCACGAAAATGTCGAAATCGGTATAAGGAAATCTAGCATGACGCGGGAATTCAAAATTGGCAAAGTGATCCGAGTGCCCTAAATAAGCCCGAGTCACTTATAGGCTATTTTGAACTGCCCCATAAAGATTGAAACCACATAATTTCCGTGCAACATCTGCACACGCACGGAGTCTGAGAACCTAAAAAATCCATAATACCGTATTACCTCTAATAAACCCCCATGGGGGTTTATTTCTTCAGCGACTTCTGGGGGTGGGGGTTTATTTTTGGGGGGGGGGCTTTATTTTTGGGGGGGGGGGGGTTTATTTGGAAACCATTTTTAGGGGTGGGCAAAATGGCAAAAATACCTTCCATGGCAGGAAGGAAGTCGCAGAAACTTCTACTCTACATAGAAATTTCCTTTTACAACAGCCTTTTGTAATGAAATTACCATTAACTCATCCATTTGGGGCCTTTGGTAGCACAATTTCATCATTTTCACTGCAACCAGCCACTGAATTCGCTGGGTATGTGTTTCAAACAGGTTTCAATAATCCCCCATGGGGGATTATTTTTGGGGGGGGGGGATTATTTGGAAACTTGTCGAGGGGGTGGGGGTTTATTTTTGGGGGGGGTTTAATTTTGGGGGGGGGTTTAATAGAGGTAATACGGTATCCCAATTTCTTCATCAGCGCCTTTGAACGACCTCATAATAATTGTTCATGCAGCCAATATCAACCGGAAATCAGCAAAAACAACCAAATCATGCACAGAAACTCACTCGAAATACTGCTGTTTCGTCGTCGTCGCGTACTCCAGGCAGAAAACACTGGCGACCACGTCAAACTGCTCCGGCACCGTCACGTCGTCGTCGAGTTTGTGAACGCCGATTATCGACGGCGATTTTAGGGCGTCACAGTCGAGGACACCGCGGATTTTCGCCCGAGTTTTCTTGATCAGGTCGTCGACTTCGAGATCGTTTGCCTCGATCAGACGGACCCAGTTCAGGACGGCCGACCAGTCGAACGGGGCGCAGTCCGGTTTTGAAGTGTCGTTTTTCCACCATCGACAAATCTGGAGGTTGAGTCGAAAAAAATTTCGAATTTGGTCAATGTCAGTGTAGAGAATAATGACCCGCTTCAAACGACTCAAAAACGTTTGTCCAATGTCCAAAAGTAGAAGTGGCTCCACACATGACGTTTCAGGCCACTTCCCGGGACACTGACACACGTGGGACACCCAGGCGGACACATAAGAGGTCATTTCGGTTTGGACACGTTTGAAGAAATAGACAGTCAAGTTTTTGCGGGTTACAACCACGCAGTAGCATTGCCATATTTTATGTCTAGCCGTTGCCAACGAAACCACGAATTGCCACAAGACGTCTTTCGTCTCGGCTACTTGTGTCGTCTCGTGCAATTTTTGCTGGTCTGTTCTCGTGGCAATCACAAGAAATAAAACAATAAAATCCCTTTTCGTTACTTCTTCCCGGTTGTCCGCGTTGAAATCGGCGAGAAAGACGCGCTCAAAATGACGCCGAAGTGCGGCGGCGACGTGCACCGTCGGTCCGCAGCCGAAGTCGAGCAGTGCACCGCCGGGGTTTACGACGCCGATCCGTGCCGCCATCACCGGCAGAAAGAACACGATCGTGTTCATGGCGCCTTTGTGTTGGGAAGATGGTGAAGATTTGTTGTTGTTGTTGGGGATTTTAGGCGGTGTTTTTTACCCGGGACTAACCCAGAAAAGCGTATGGAACGCCAGCGAGTGGGGCGCCCATCGAGCTTTCTCTGTCATTAATTGCCTGCACAATCATCGGCGGGGCTCTATGCCCCGAACGCACGGACGTCAAAATAACGCGCTACCACCAGATTACGAGGGGATTTGAGAGAAATAACACGCAGTAATTTCAGAGTCAATCGAGACGACCGATCGAACAATGTTACGAACAGAACTGCAACATTTCGGCTTGATGTTCCCGTTTTCGAACGTTGAATAATAGTGTCTTCTTGTTCAGTCTGCCGATATTGTGGCTGGCGGGTGGTGGCGCGAAATTGTAAAATAACGGTGTTACGTGACGACACATCGTCAAAAAGCGGGCGCATGTAATTTTTTATTAAAAAAAAAGAAATACATGACCGGCTCGGCTACTGGGTACAAAAGAACGTCGTGCTGTGGACACAATGCCCTTTTTTAAAGACACACATTTCGGGAGCCACGGAAAACAAACACTTTGAGTGTGTGATCAGAATCGGCAAAAAAACCGTTCACCAACCTTCGGCATCCGGTGCCAGATAAAAGTCGTTCAAATAGGCTCGCGCGTCAAACGTTGTCCGGTGATCAGACGGCTCGAATGTCGGCATTTTCGCAAAGTTCTCATCTTGTTCGCTTTCGGCAGTGTAATCGTGGTCGTCATTGTCCTCCGAGTCACTGTCACTGTAAGCGGGAGCTGGCTCACTGCTCATAGCTTGATTCCCGTGCGGCTGCGTTGGCTCTTTTCAACCACTATTATAAATTGTGCGCGATCACTCTTGCTGAATGGTTGCTTTTGAAGTCGCGCGTTCACTGATTCGTTCCACAGGAAAGGCTGATGTGGCCAATCAGAATGGCCGGACTAAAGTTTTCCTTGATCTTTTTAAAAGTTGCATACCTTATAGACATTTTTTTGACCAGAGACCGATTCAGCAAATGAATGCAATAACAATTGTTTGTTTACACAACTTTCAGTTAATTTTTTTCGTCGTTTGAACATTGTTCGTTTTTCCAGCAACATTCGAAGGGCTAGAGAAAAGCTGGTTTTTACTTGAAAATGCAGTGGGTTGAGGTAAGTTCTACTGCGTCTGACCCAGTGTTTAGTAGCAGACGACTTTTTCGGTGCATCATTTCGTTTGTGCGGTTGGTTTGTGAAGTTTTATTTCGTTGGTTATTCCGGCTATGCCACAGATTACAACTATTCTGCGTTTGAATTTACGCTAGAGGGTTTCAGAGTTTATTGCACGTAAAAGAACATTGCACTGACAAGCCATACAATGTATATTGCGGTTTTTGGGCCGGTATAATCTTGCTTGAGTGAACGCAGTTTTTTTTACTAAAACAAGCATTTACAACCATTTCCAAATTCATTCTGATACTATACATTCAATACATCCTGATTTATTAATCTGTCTGATTCGAGTTTGCACTAAATCTAAAATTTAGTTAAAAAAACGTCGCGATATTTTCTCCACCGCTCGTTCATTCTATTTTATTTGAAAATCTTATTCTGATATTCATAAAGTATTATCAGAGTTAGCACCAGCAAGCTGGACCCTTTGAGAAACTACCAAACAAATGTTTTTCTGACAACAAACTAACAAACTAACAAACCTAACAAAAGCAAAACGAGGGAATAAAAAATGAAAGTTTGAAAATCACATTGGTGTGGCATCGCTCAGCCCCAGGTGACTAGACTGAAGTAGCTGCATGTCACTTCAGTTATCTATTTCACAGCGCATTAATCTACGTATTGTGCGGATGGATAGAAAAGCAGCACGAAAAGCAAACCGTTTCAAAAAATGAAGCTACAAGATACATTACTGAAATGTGAATGTGATATAAAGTGCACCATTTTATAACACATAACAGGGGATTGGTGCTTCGTGAAATAGGTAAGTGAAGTGACATGCAATTTACTGACTGAAAAACACAAGCAGCAGAGCAAACCGCAGCTAAGGCCGCAAAGCTTTAGTTACAAGAATAAGACAAATGAGCAGAGCATAAAGTGAAATGTCCAAATTGCAACAATAACAAAGTCATGGCTCCAAAAAAATTGCTTCAATGTGAACACAGCCTAATAAAACTAACAAGGTATCAATAATACCGTCAAAGCAGAACAACAACAAGCTAACCAGCGCCGAAATAATACCTGAGTTGGCTACCAAAAAACTCGAATAAAATGGTCCAATCACAAAAAACACTGCTGTCCAAACTAAAGACTTTGGGCCATACTTTCGCTTGCGCGTCGGCCTGGGGCTTTTTTTAGGGTTTTGTGGACCGGGCCTGCGGGACTGAAAAACCAAGAAATTACAGGGGCGTGCGTTAGATCGCGGCCCATTAGATCGCGGCCGAAGCATCGCGGCCGAAGCATCGCGGCCTGAAAGATCGCGGCCTGGACGGTCGCGGCCTGAACGATCGCGGCCTGGACGATCGCGGCCTGGGACGATCGCGGCCTGGGATGATCGCGGCCTGGGATGATCGCGGCCTGGGATGATCGCGGCCTGGGACGATCGCGGCCTGGGATGATCGCGGCCTGGGATGATCGCGGCCTGGGATGATCGCGGCCTGGGATGATCGCGGCCTGGGACGATCGCGGCCTGGGATGATCGCGGCCTGGGATGATCGCGGCCTGGGATGATCGCGGCCTGGGATGATCGCGGCCTGGGATGATCGCGGCCTGGGATGATCGCGGCCTGGGATGATCGCGGCCTGGGACGATCGCGGCCTGGGACGATCGCGGCCTGGGACGATCGCGGCCTGGGATGATCGCGGCCTGGGATGATCGCGGCCTGGGATGATCGCGGCCTAGCTTAGGCTTAGGCTTAGTTTTTAGCACGCTCTGTTTTTAGCAGAGCAGCACCCATGCAATTTTTGTTTCATTTAATAATAAGCACGCAGATCTAGAAAATCAAATGCGCTGCAAATTCCATTTTCAGATTTATTGCCAAAACAAATTACGTCGCCAAGCTATGGCGTGAAGATTGAAACAACCCAACATTCTCATTCATTCCTGCCTTGCCAGGTACCTCCGGTTCGTCTCTACAGGGTGTTTCAGAAGTAGTGGGTAGGTGGTTGACGCGTTATTTCTCGAGTTGTGTTGAACCCTATTGAATGAAATATTGTTCAGGAAGGTCAACTGAGATTTGTGCTAAATTTCAAAGAAATTTATTCACCTGTGCACGAATGACAGAGCAAAACAAAAGTTTCAAAAATGGACCAGAAAATACCAGATCATGCGATACCACCGGTCAACAAAGGACAACATTCAAAAGAAAACTTCGAAATGTGTGTGGCGATAACAGCAAACGTCAACAACAACGGCAACAGTGTCAACTCAATCAAATTGCTCAAAGTGAGCCTCAATGCATCGCTTGCACCTATCCGTCACAGCCAAAACCGCCTTCTCTAGGATAAAAAAAGGTGTACCACGTTCCAAAAACCGGCAAATATAAAAAACTACAACAAACAAATTGGATTAAAAAAGATCTCGTGTTCATTCATGCAACACGATTCGGCCGCATACAAGGTGATGTTTAACCCGGTGCCAAACAATAACCCCCAGTTGCGTGCTGAAATCAATGTTTTTTTGTGTTTTGCTATGTCATTCGCGGGCAGGTGATTGAATTTTTCTTAAATTTTGCACAAATCTAAGATGAACTGTCTTGATCAACTGACTAAAATTTCATTCAATATGGTTTAACACAAGTCGAGAAATAACGCGTCAAACACCTACCCACTACTTCTGAAACACCCTGTAGTCATTCACATGGGAGCTGTCGGGTCGGGTTTAGTCACTCACACGTAGGATTGTTAAACAAAAATTAAAATTTAAAAAAAATTAAATAAAAAACAAAAAATGTCGATTTAAAAAATCGAAAGATTTTTCTCCAATACACTATGAAAACCTCATTTTTGGCACAATTTTTCAAAAGTTTAACAAATTGTTTTTTGATATTACCTTGTAAACCGCCAGCAGTCGATTTTGGACCGTTTTACCAATTGATTTTAGGCTTGAACAATTTTTGTACAGAAGTTTTTGAGCGTCGCAAAGCTTGTCTTACCATTTCCGATGCAGATAAGGTGACAATTCGCCTCACAATCTGAATTCTGAGCGTCCGAGCTGCACTGTTTGCAAGCGCTACAGCTGTACTTTGTCTGCTTGCTATTTCGTGTCGTGTGGCGTCGTCATCATAACTGATCGAATTTCAAGCCGGTAAGATTTCTTTCATTTGAACTGAGGATAATTAGTTGCGTTTTGAGGGTCAAAACACTAGAAGAGGCATCATGGTAACGGTTTGGAAAATGGGTACATTTGCAAATGAGGTCACCAAAACAAAATCTGATAAGTTCCGCCTTACAGGAGTCATTCGGGAGGCGCTTGCGATGTGATGTGATTCTTCGGACTCCCTGATTGATTTAGACCAACTTTGATTTTCATGTTTTTATATTTTTCTTTAAAAAAAACAAAAATGACAATTTTTATTTTTTAACAACTCTATTTACACGGGTCACCCACATGGGAGATGATTGTCGTTGGGGGCGATATTGATAGCTGGAGCAAATTTTCCACATAGACAGCTGCAAATTTTTAAGATGGGAGGCGCGGGTGTGCATGTGACTTTGGGGGAGGGCGGTCAAAATGTTGAAATTAAATAGATAGATGGGTAACCCGTCAAACTTGCTACAAACAACAACCGAATATGAGCAACAAATAATATTAACAATAATTTAGTTTTAAAATAAATGCGAATAGCTTTGTTTGAGTAGCACTACGCAATGCACGGTGACTGCCACATGTAAATCGCCAGTCTGATCTGGATATGTGACAAGGTTATGAAAACGCCACGATCGTCCCAGGCCGCGATCGTCCAAGCCGCGATCGTCCCAGGCCGCGATCGTCCCAGGCCGCGATCGTCCCAGGCCGCGATCGTCCCGGGCCGCGATCGTCCCGGGCCGCGATCATCCCAGGCCGCGATCGTCCGGGTCGCGATCGTTCAGGCCGCGATCTTTCAGGCCGCGATCTTTCAGGCCGCGATGCTTCGGCCGCGATACTCCGGGCCGCGATCTCCTGGGCCGCGATAGTACATTTGCCAATTACAGGACTGCAAGCCCGTTCCGCACGTTGCGCGGGCGGTCGCCTAATGGCCCGCAACATCCCAAACGTCCAAAAAAACTAAAGTTTGACGTATTTGTGGAACTCGTCATACAACGCGAGCACCATGCCGCTGCCGACCGCGCGAACCGCATTGGCAAGCGCACCGCGGTACAAAGCGCGGGCTCCTGGAGAATGTGTTCGAAAAATGGGAAGCATCTGACGACATGTTCGAATAAATAGACCATAAAAGTCCTCGTCTGAAAACAGTGCACTTTGTTATAACAGAGTAATGTTGCACATAGCCAGAAACAACCACAGAAACACAGACACTCGGGCTGCTTTAATACGTTGTGTGTGCTTATTTGAGACTGTGCAACAGTGCATTGTGACGTAACCAGTGCAGACGGGTGTGGTGAATCGGTCGCCACGAGCGGTGTGAGTACGCATTTTTTTCAGATTTTGAAAAAAGAAACAAAATAAAGAGAGAAAGAAAGAAATTTGCGGCAATGTTCACCACAGACACCGTTGCACGAGTACAGAATACGGTACACAACAGAATGTATTAACTGAATTCCGAACTGCACCTTCAGTCGAATGATCGACGCCGCCGCATTAATGTTGCCTGTATATTCACGGCCATCTCGGTGTCGTCCTGACCGCTTCATGACAAAAGAGCCAATCAGCTCATCCAGCCCGCCCGGACCGGTCTCAAATTCGAATCCTTATCAGCCAATCAGCGCACCCTATTGAAATGACCATCAACCAATGATTCAGTACCCTCATTGCGAATAATGGAGGCGACCGCATCAACGGTGCCTGTATATTCACGGCCATCCCGATGTCGCCCAGACTGCATCATCAGCCGTCGACGTACGGTATCCCACGGATACGCGCACAGCTCGGCGGAGATCGACACGACCTGCCGTTTGTTTGTTTTTTTTTGTTGTGATGATAATAATGCGAACATATGCTGTTGTGGTTTTGATTTTGTGGTTCTGCGACTGATGGACTCGTTGCGCAGCAGACGTGGAACAGCGAAATCGAGTGTATTTAGAAGAAAAACGATACCTAATCAAACCGAAAAAAAACTACCACGCGCACCATTCCGAGACCCCAGGCGACGAAAAAGTTCATTTGTCTGCCGTTCATCACCTCCGCTTTGAACGTGTCATAAAAACCAAAATAGGCCGCACGATAAATGACGATGCCTTGCAGGGACACCCAGAAACCTCTGGAAAGCGTTTTTTTTCTGTGGGATTGCAAAAAAATGAACGGTCCCGCACGTCTCTGTAGATTATTTCAGTTATGGCACACTGATTCGCTGAAATAGGTCGGTGAGACCAATCAGCGCATGCAATTCAAATGCAGCCAATCAGTCACGCAGAGAGACCGCCTGAAGAGCATGCACTGTTTTCATGACAACACAATCTCGCCTTGATTGAGATGAAAAGGACTGTCATATTCATTCGGCCACACTGTGTGCCTGTGTGTTTGTTTGCGAGTGTGCAACATTATACTGTGTCGTCCGTAACAGAGTGCACGATATTCAGACCAGGACTTTAGCTGCACATCCAGGTGTGCACATCAATGTGATAACCCTCGTGGCCTGCTCGCTGGTAGCGCGTTGAGAGACTCTTGTGCCTGTGCATTAGAGGGATCAAGCAAAAAACTTGATGGGCGCACCCCACTGAACGGCGTTTACTGTGCACTTTTCCGAGTTCAAGCGGCATTCATGAAGCAGTCTTTAGCGACGCTGACACTAAATACTGCTTCATGAATGCCCCGCATTCGCGCTGGCTGAAAACAATCACCTAAAACTACAGTCAAACTCAATGACATATGCAACTAGCTGATTGGTTAGTGATCGTGATGGATGCATTCTGGTGCAAACCAAACTCCGCCTCCACAGCAGCAATTCACGCACAGCAATGCATGCATGCACGGGATCACCAACCGATCAGCTAGCTGGATATGCTATTCAGTTAAGGCGCGTTCATGAAGCAGTATTTAGTGACGCGTAGCTATGTTAAAAGATCGCGGTCACTAAATACTACTTCATGAATGCTCCTTTTAGACTGTACATGCTGTTCGTTGGTTCGGCTCGTACCGGTACAGTCCGTGCATTCCATCGTGCGCGTAGATCTTCCGTAGGCAGTCGCCGAGACCTCGAAACTCGCGGGTGCCCTGTTTCCAATGACCGACGTCCGCTGCGAGTCGGGTCATCGCAAAGTCGAGCGGGTAGACGAAGCACAACGAAGTGGCGCCGGCAGCCGCGCCCGAAGCTAGGCTGCCTTTGAAAAGAACGAACGATTTTTCAGACGAAAACACACACACACACACACACACACACAAGTCAGTGTAATGTTGAAATCGCGACCAATGAGCGCGCACTTGTGTTAGGAGAGTGCTACGAAATGCAACTCTGACGTTGTATGTGACGAAGATTCGCAAGAATCTGTCGTAATTCGTCAGGTGTCGTCAGATTTAGTCGTCAAGTTTCGTTGGGCTGTGACACAGTATATAAGCCCGCGCTGCTGAGCGCAATTATGATATTATAGATATATTGTATGGTATTATCTGGTGTTACTATGGCATACCGTATTACCTCTATTAACCCCCCCCCCAAATTAACCCCCCCCCAAAAATAAACCCCACCCCCTCGACAAGTTTCCAAATAATCCCCCCCCCCCAAATAATCCCCTATGGGGGATTATTGGAAACCTGTTTGAAACACATACCCAGCGAATTCAGTGGCTGGTTGCAGTGAAAATGATGAAATTGTGCTACCAAAGGCCCCAAATGGATGAGTTAATGGTAATTTCATTACAAAAGGCTCTTGTAAAAGGAAATTTCTATGTAGAGTAGAAGTTTCGGCGACTTCCTTCCTGCCATGGAAGGTATTTTTGCCATTTTGCCCACCCCTAAAAATGGTTTCCAAATAAACCCCCCCCCCAAAATAAACCCCCACCCCCAGAAGTCGCTGAAGAAATAAACCCCCATGGGGGTTTATTAGAGGTAATACGGTATTAGCTGTTACTCTGTTACTCTGCTATTCTGTACGTGTTGGAGCTTCGACTAGGGTTAAAGGCTTTGAAAAAAAAATTTTTTATAATTTTTTTTTCGTTTTTTTTTAAATTTGGATTTTTTTTTCAAACTTAAAAAAAAATTTGAAAAATTTTTCTTCTACTTTGCTCTGAAAATTCGATTTATGGCATAATTTTTTGAAAGTTCAAACCAAATTTTATTCCCAACTTCTTTGTGTGCTTAGGTAAATGTCATTATTTGGTCATTTTGACCGACGTACTCCATGTTTTTCGATTTGGATGACTTCTAGAGTCAATTTTTAGCGTTGAAATGACTTAACTGAATTGAAATATCGTTTCAGAAATCGTTTTCTTGCAACTTAGAACATGTTTTTCAGTCGGCAGGCCATGAGATGAACATGATATCTTGTTGATTGGCGTATGTTATTATAGGTCTACAATGGAGTTGTGCGATATATTGTTAAACAATTTTAGCGGAGATGTTGGTTAATACCACATCACACGACCGTTTTTCAGATACCCGATAACATGGTAAAAGTGCATAGTGGCCAACGTGCATAGTGGCCATGAAAAATGCCTAGCTATAGTGTCCAAAACATATGCCAAAGTGGCCACGACATATAGCAGAGTGGCCAATGCCTATGGACAAGTGTCCAATAGCTATAACATAGTGGCCAATAGACATGCATAGTGGCCAATACAGGGTTTTAAATAATGCTGTTACAGGGTGATCCAGAAGTTATGATTTTTGAACTTTGTTGTTATTTCTGGCACATTCAAGTGACAAACTGTTGCTTGAATGTGTTGCAAATCATTTTATGTTTGTTTAATCAGTTTGTTCAGTTTTGTGATCAACAACAAAGGCAAATTGTGCAAAATACCGGTTCTACGTTGGCGAGTTTTGTATTATGTGATTCATACAATTGTAATTTTTGAATCAAGGGGGAGATCGATAACCGATGCAAGTTGCTGACAAGATGCGGTCAAACCAATGTGACGTTTGACAGCAGCACTTATACAAGCAAATGCAAATGGTGAACTAAAGCACACAAATAGATACCGAAGACAAATGATATGTGTTGTTTATACCCGTTTGTCCCCGTTGGAAGACCGCATGCTGATCGCTGGGCTTGTTTCGACCATGACAGATTTGGAACCAGGTATCACTCGTCTTATTTGTGTGTCATCTTCGGGGTTTTCTTGCACATTGTTGTTTGAATTGATTTTTCGTGTTCAGTAATTTTCTGTCAAAAATTTATTTAGTTACAAAACTCATAAATACAAACAAAATTACAATTTCATAAGTGCGACAACTTGTTTTAGATTTGAAAAATGGCCGGGTTGCATTGTATTGGGGGGTCAGTCAATATGGCAGCCACACAATATGGCTCGATAGACACGTTTGCGGTACCCTGGAGTGACGTTCGAGTTTTCGATAAAAAAGTATGTGGCTATGGTTTTCAAATGTTTACATGTATTGCGCGCGCGTGTGGGTTGTATGTTTCAAATTTCCTTTTATAACAGCCTTTTGTAATGAAATTACCATTAACTCATCCATTTGGGACCTTTGGTAGCACAATTTCATCATTTTCACTGCAACCAGCCACTGAATTCGCTGGATGTGTTTCAAACAGGTTTCCAATAATCCCCCCACCAATCCCCCATGGGGGATTATTTGTGGGGGGTGATTATTCGGCAACTTGTCGTGGGGGTGGGGGTTTATTGGTGGGGGGGATTAATGGTGGGGGGGGGGTTAATGGGGGTAAAACGCATGTATCCAAAGATGAGTTAACCAGAATAAAAGGGTTGACCAACATAATGCATTTGCTTGTATAAATGCAGCTGTCAAAGCCAAACGTCACCTGGTTTGACCGCGTCTTGTCAACAACTTGTATCGATTATCGCTCTCCCCTATTGAATCAAAAATCATATTTGTGCGAATCACATAATACAAAACTCGCCAATATAGAACCGTTGAATTGCACAATTTGCATTTGTTGTTGATCCCAAAGCTGCTCAACAAACATGAAGTGATTTGCAACACATTCAAGCAACAGTTTGTCGCTTGAATGTGCCAGAAATAACAACAAAGTTCAAAAATCATAACTTCTGGATCACCCTGTAACAGCATTATTTAAAACCCTGTATTGGCCACTATGCATGTTTATTGGCCACTATGTTATAGCTATTTGGACACTTGTCCATAGGCATTGGCCACTCTGCTATATGTCGTGGCCACTTTGGCATATGTTTTGGACACTATAACTAGCAAAAATGCAAATTTTCTCATGGCCACTATGCACGTTGGCCACTATGCACCTAATTCGATAACATGGCCACATGTTAAAACTTGCGTGCTGAGCTAAACTAACGTGTTAAACTTGCGTCTGTCAGTTGCCCGCAACGTGATCGCGAAATCATGGTACGTGTTTTCGATACGATGATTTGAAGAGTGGGCTCTCGCCATGTGGCAGATAGCATAGCTGGTTGAACCTGAAAGTAAGTGTCTTGGGGGGGGGGGGCGACCGGGTCGACAGGGGTTGCCGACTTAGCTACAGCAAACAGGAATTTTTGAACACAGTCAAATTTTGGTAATTTTCTAAAGAGGAACCACTAAGAACGGTTCAATATTCAAGTACACGTGAAAAATTGCCCTGTTTTACTGTTGAAAATGCAACTTTCCCTCTATGAAATGGACATAATTTCAATAAAACACGATTTTCGCTCTTATAGTTTCCCGGATCGTTCTGAAAATAGTCTAGATGAACTCAGCTCGACGAGACGCTTCGAACGAACCTAACTTGTAAAAAAAATTTTAAAAAAAATAGGGATTTTTTTCCCCTTACCCTAGCTTCGACTGTATAACGAATTTAACCCGAAATGAACTAAATTTATGATCTAAACTACCGCTGGAAATTTATTCACTACGCTACGAAAGGACCTTCTTACACTTGGAAAACCACTTGGAGAATTGTTGCGCAGTTACGTCACAAACAAACACACAGGCACACCACATCCTTCGTGAAAGCGTTTACTTGCAGTGTAAATGTGCAACATTGCTGTGTTAGTATAACCGAGTGCACGATCGTCATAAACAGCGCCAAATCTACCAATCCAAAAACCGAAATCGAATGTGGAGGAATCTCTGCAATTTAGCACAGCCCAGCCGGCATTCGCTGCAGAAGAGGGATAACCTCAGCGGGATGCGCGCCGCTCTCGAGGCGATTACACCAAAAATCCCCGCAAAAGCCAATATACCCGCAAAAACCACGATACCCGCAAAAACCAAAATCCCCGCAAAAGCCAATATACCCGCAAAAACCAATACACCCGCAACAACCGATAATACCGCCAAAAGCCAATATACCCGCAAAAACCAAACTCCCCGCAAAACCCACAATACCCGCAAAACGCACAATACCCGCAAAGAATCGCCAGAATCGCTCGCGCGGCACGTCCGCCAGAAACAGCTTGCGATATTCGTCCTTGAACGCGAAGTTCAACGCCTGCGTCGGGAAGTACCGCGCGACATTCGTGAAGTTGCCGCGCCAATAGGCGTGCAGTCCTTGTTCGCGCGGTATACGCACCAGGCAGTCGACGATGCCCCTGTACTTGTCGGCCGACGCCAACTGAGGTTGCGAGTGTTGCACCTGCGCATGTGCGGGTGTGTGTAATGAATGAAGGAGCGATTAGAGTGATGTTGGAGTTTTTTGGGTTCTGGGACTCAGTGCGTTTGCAGACATTAGAAGGAAATTAGTTTACCGCTTGACGCGGCAAATTCGAAGTCGCCCGAAGTGACTCGGTCGTGCGACATCTCAGGGAGACCGGTGTCAGTTCAGCAGTTTTGAATTGCCGCGTCACGCGTCGCAGAATCAAAATAAACGACAACAGTATAGCTTGTTTATTCGAATGAGTCGCACCAAAATGACGTCATGCGCGAACAGCACAGAATAATCACGAACCTTAGTATAAACAACAGGAAAAAAACCAAAAATACTGTTTTTTCTGTCCAATCACCATCCAACCTGCAACAACAGTTTCGTTCGCTCCAATGGTGCGCACGTCGTTTTCGCAATCGCGGCCGAAGTTCCGCCGAGCAATAGGTCGACGCTAAATTGCTCCAGCGTTTTCTTGCCGCTCGACATTGTTTCGGTTTGTTCCTGCGTGTGTTTTTTTCAATTGGCGTTGTCTGCTCGTTTGGTTCCTGCGCCTCAGTGCGTTATCAGTCGTGGGAAGGTAATTATTAATTTCATCGGGCTTGAGATGTGGCAATTCAAAGCGGCCGTAGCACAGGGACTCGGTGCACTTTAGCAATTTTGAATTGCCGCGTCAAGCATCAAACTACTTACCTTACCTAGCAAAACCAAAAAGCAAACATGCATAATAATGTTTCTTTTTCCGAGATTTAGCACTCCTGTTCGGCCGTCCGTAATAAACAACAACAACAAAAAATCGCAACTGCTGTGAAATGCAATGATTGGCTGCCCAACGACCAATCAGTGCAGTCGCAATTTACATTACACGCAGCCAAGCAGCTAATGCTCGTACAATCGATTGCTATCTATATCAGATACAGTTTGCTGATTGGTTGTGATGACCACGCATGAGGCATGCATTCTGTGCAGGCGCTGTTGTGGGGGCGGAATCAGACCTGTACGGGTATATCACGTGGTCACCACACCAACCAATCAGATGAATGCATACAGAAACAAGATGTGGTTAAGTTAATTGAAAAGTTACACACTGTGTTCAGTGAGATACTTTTTCAGGTCAACAACCCGAGTTTTTTCTCTTTGAACGAAAAACAAGCAATTTTCTCCGCGAAACAAAACATTTATTCAAAAATTTTACCCTTTTTTATTATGACGGTTCTGAAACTCGTTCCGCTACAAAGAAACAATAAGATAAACAAATCACCGTGCAGCAAAAACAAACTTGAAAGTGTAGCATCTTTACCATTATTCTGAAAAAAAACTGATGAAAAAAGTTTTGAATTTAGCAAAACTTTTTTGTGAAAGAACAATAAATAATAAGCAATAACATACTGGCTAGTAATTTCCAAAAATAACCCTGCAATATGAAAGTTAAAAAAGAAAGAAAGAAAAGAAGATACCAATTGGAATGGTGGCAATTTCCAACTAAAAAGACAAAAGATTATAAGTCAGATCAAAAGGTGCAATGCTGCACAACTGGAATCGTAATAAGTAACATTGATCCGTCAGATTATGTGACTAAATCAATTTTGAACCCGATTCTAATTCCCGCGTCAATCGCACTGCAGTGCAGGTGCAATTACATGATTCAAAAAAGTAGTCGCTTCTTTTACCAGAACCTGGAACCAACCTCCAAAGGCTTAGAAGAGATTTATAGACGGCTGGAGCCAATGGCCTCGCCACGAAAGGGGGTCACCTCCAAACGCACTCCACTGTTTTTGTTCCGTTTCTAATATTGCGGGAATTTGAATAGGTTTCATCAAAATTAAGTGACATGACCTGGCCACAGACAATTAAGCGGAATTCATGACGCAGTATTTAATGACGCATAGCTATGTATATTCATGCATAGCTACGCGTCACTACATATTGCTTCATGAAAGAAAAACAATAACGTGAAAATCTTAGTCATAAAGCGAATAGTACAGCAACATCACCGAAAGTAGACAACCGAAAACCACAAAAAAGTGAAATGCATAAGTGAATGTGCCAAAACAAAGAGCCAGCAACCAAAAAACCTTTTTGTTCAACATCGCATTCAAAGTGCCACTTTTAACAATAAATAACCATATTATAATTATCTAAAAATGCGGGAGACGCATATAAAAGGAGGAATATGGCCTTGTGTAAGCTGTGAAAGACTTGGCTCGACAACGCTTTTCAAGTCTCTGATGTGGTACACACGGATACAAGTACATAAGAGCCATATTTTTGCGCCGTTTATTTATGATTTCGGTTGCACATGGCAACCCTCGTACTTTGTATTGTAGACAAATGAAACTTTCACATTTGCGGATTTTGGGCATTTAGCGACCACTAAAACTACTAAAATAACAATGAGACTTTAGCTCGCTGACACTGGTTTGTCCAGGACAAATTGTATCGCAGAAGCATTGCGGAACGCAAGGTCTTCTGTGGCAAAGGCAATGACTCACGGGACAGACGGTTTATCCTGCCCCACTAGTAACAAGTTTGAAGTTGACACCGGTAAAAAAGGTGAAAATCAATGGAAGACAACTCCTTTTTATCACTGGTGCTGGTGTGTACACAGCGGTGCGTACGTTAACAACAACGAAAAAGCTACATGCAACAATGTTTTGCAATCTCTGATTTTTCTGTTTTTGCACAGAATTTACAGAATTTCGCACATGGCGTGATTTTAGATTAAATCGAAGAGGACAATTAAAAAATAACTTCAAAGTTTAACGCTTTTCAGCAAAACGAAAACGAAAACGAAAGTTTCGGATTCGCTGCCCTCCGGAGATATAGCGACCGCAGGCCACCGAAACCGAAATCGGGCTAAGATCACTGGTGCCCCCAGGACAGAGCGGGGCTTAGAGGCTGTCCCCCTCACGTGGCGAGGGTATTGGTTTCACGGGATGGTGAGCCGTCCATTCCCCAAACCCACCGGAGTTTGGTACCTTCGGGTTTCCGGAATCGGTGGGGGGCGTGCTTCAAAAAAAACAAACAAACAAACGCGGCGCAAAAATATGACTCTTATGTACTTGTATCCGTGTGTACCACATCAGAGACTTGAAAAGCGTTGTCGAGCCAAGTCTTTCACTGCTTACACAAGGCCATATTCCTCCTTTTATATGCGTCTCCCGCATTTTTAGATAATATTCTGACTTTTACATAAGCCCCGAAGGTCGGACCAAAATCACAATTCGACTCAGGTTTTTCATTTTTCGTTTTTAGGCTGATTTCGCCTATGCTATTTTTATGGCCGATTCGCCCAAAAATGGTCACGATTCAGTAACTAGAATTGCTTACAAAAGAAAACTGACCCAAAAGCCGTGATTGGCGCAATGAATTACCATGGAAAACACCGTTTTCTTGTTTTTCATTTCTGGACCGGTTTCGCTAAATTCCACGGCCGATTCGCCCGAAATCGTCACGATTCAGTATCTAGAGTTGCTCACACAAGAAAACTAACCCAAAATCCGTGATCAGCGCATTGAATTACCTTGGAAAAACCGTTTCCTCGTTTTTCATTTCTGGACTGATTTCGCCAATTTCCACGGCCGATTCGCCAGAAATCGTCACGATTCAGTATCTAGAGTTGCTCACATAAAAACTAACCCAGAATCCGTGATCGGCGCAATGACTTATCATGGAAAACACCGTTTTCTTGTTTTTCATTTCTGGACCGATTTCGCTAAATTCCACGGCCGATTCGCTCGAAATCGTCACGATTCGGTATCTAGAGTTGTTCGTATAAGAAAACTAACCCAAAATCCGTGATCAGCGCATTGAATTACCCTGGAAAACACCATTATCTTGTTTTTCGTTTCTGGACCGATTTCGCCAATTTCCACGGCCGATTCGCCCGAAATCGTCACGATTCAGTATCTACAGTTGCTTACGTAAGAAAACTAACCGCAAATTCGTGATCAGCGCATTGAATTACCCTGGAAAACACCCTTATCTTGTTTTTCGTTTCTTGACCGATTTCGGCAATTTCCACGGCCGATTCGCCCGAAATCGTCACGATTCAGTATCTACAGTTGCTTACGTAAGAAAACTAACCCAAAATTCGTGATCAGCGCATTGAATTACCTTGGAAAACACTCTTTTCTTGTTTTTCGTTTCTGGACTGATTTCGCCAATTTCCACGGCCGATTCGCCCGAAATCGTCACGATTCGGCATCTAGAGTTGCTCATGTAAGAAAACTAACTCCAAATTCGTGATCAGCGCATTGAATTACCCTGGAAAACACCATTATCTTGTTTTTCGTTTCTGGACCGATTTCGCCAATTTCCACGGCCGATTCGCCCGAAATCGTCACGATTATAGTCATTTAGCTGTTATTCCTGTATTTTTTTCAAAAAATAAAGGTCAAATTCAAACTCTCCACTGTTGGTTACCCCGGAAACTTTTTTATTTGTTAAATAACGGTTTGTTTCATGCGCAGAAATCGCAAATACACTTCAAAATACGCATTTTTCGTAATTTTGTACAAAATAGCTAGATTTTGAGCCTTGGGAAGCGTCGGATCAAAAAATAAATGCGAAATTTGAAAATTCCAAAGATTTTTACCCTAGAAAATGTTTTTATCAAAACAGTCAGAATTTTCTTTATATCACTGAAACTGCGCACACATTTTATGACATAGTCGAAAAAAAGGGGGTTAGAAGAATAATTAACAGCCTATTCAGAATCCATGTTTTGCGCACACAGCGTGTGTAGAAGATCACCACGAAAAAATTTCTGGTGCACACAGCGTACCTATGGATTATCTACCTGTGTGCAGGAGAAAAAATTCTCAGCTCCTTTTATGTTCACAATTCGAGGCACAGTAAGTTTCGAATTTTAGCGCGAACGATGCACGGGCCATATTATGCCTGCATCCGCTGTCCGCTCCGCTCCGCTTCGCTCGCGAATGGGCATGATACAACAGAAAACTTGTTCGAGAAAAAGCAAAGTAGAAAACAACCAATAGTATTTTTCGTGGAACATATCACCAAAGAATCGTTTTGTTCTCAACTCCAACACAATCAGGAATGAAAAAACAACAACTAAAAACAATTTTCCTTCAACGACATCTTGCAAGAACAACAAACAAACAAAAAAAGCACAAAATACTGCATTTACGAGAATAAAAAGCCACATCACGGGCACCAATGCCTATCATCGGTCAACAAATTTAGCAAGCCACAAATAACGAAGCTGCGTTCCAGTACATTGTGCAATTTTGTTACGTTTTTTCTGTAACCCGACACCAGAAGTACTCAATAAAACGCTGAACTGAACAGAACTGGATTAGCGGAAAAATCTGGTCTGAAAACCAGTGAAGCGATGTGATTGTTTGTGCCTGTGTGCAACTTGCAACTACTGCGCTATAGCAAACTGCCGTCCAGAACAGATTGCGTGGAAAATTACCACAAAGGCAAAAATGACCGCAAAATGCAAAAGCAAGAAGCATGGCCCAAACCCAATCCTAACCTAACCCTTAGGTCTCCCACGCAACGCCTATTACATGAAGACATATCGGAAAACCTGAGCGTTCAGACAAACTTTTTTGCGGTGATTGTTTCGTATTATATCTGAAGCACGCCCACACCGATTCCGGAAACCCGAAGGTACCAACATTTCACACAACATTGTATTGGATTTTTGGATTGATTTATGGATTTATGGTTATTTTTGGATTGATCACAAAAAAACTGGTAAATGCAAAGAACACCGAAAACTCAGCGAAGGAAAATTGAAAAAAAGCAAAATTCACTGCTGCAATTCGAACGTCTTGTAGATGGACGTAACGTGCGACATGACGCAGCGCCAATCTGGCCGCTCCAACGCGACCATTTCGTCAACGTTCAATAGTTCGCCAACCTGAAATTCAGGGAGTGAGTGAACACAAGAGTTACAGGAGAAGTACAGCGCGTGGCGTCCCCTCGTGGCCTGGTGGTAGTGCGTTAGACTGCAGTCTGTGCGCTCGGGGGATCGAGCCCCGCCGAGGGGTGTATACAGTGGCGGCCAAAAGTGTTGGAACGCTGCGCGCGTTTCTGCGCGTGTGTTGCGCGTGTGTATCATCAGGCTCACAAACGCTATTATAAGAATCCCATGCTATTTTTTTGTTTTTGTGATTACTGAGTGTATCTAATACACTAATAATAACTATCTGCAGGTTTTTTTTGCTGAAGCATACGTTTATTGGACAAATACCGAACATTACAACACACCTCCATTTGGCAGTAAAACTGTTTCAAAATTATTTGGCAAGAAAATATAGCGGAATAAACAATACAACCCGACTGGAACCCGAAACATGAACGCAATACACGTCTGTTAGATAATTCAAACACAAGCAAACGCTAATACTTCATAGAATAGTTGTCTTGCCAATGATTTTGAATCAGTTTTACTACCAGATATGCAATGGAGGCGTGTTGTAATGTTCGGTATTTGTCAAATAAATGTGTGCTTCAGTGAAAAAAAACCTGCGAATAGTGTACTAAATACACTCAGTGGTCTAAAAAACAAAAAAATAGCATGGGATTCTTTTATAGCGTTTGTACGGCTGATGCAACACACGCGCAATACACAGCACACAGCACACACACGCACAGCGTTCCAACGCTTTTGGCCGCCACTGTAGGCACTTAATGACAGAAAACTTGATGGGCGCATTACTAATGGTGTTCTGTACGCTTCTCTGGGTTAGCCCTGGCTAAAAACATTGCCTAAACATCCCAACAACAACAACAACAACAACAACAACAACAACAACAACAACAGCGCGTTTCTCTAAACCTGTGATGTTTTTTGCAAAATGTTCTGTCAAAGATGATATTAAGGATTGGAAAAAATCAATTCACCAACCAACCTGATGTCGTTTCGTTACCTCGTAGGCGATGGTGAAATTTCGCCGCTGAAACAAAAAATGTTTCAGCTTGACTACTTTTTGCTGTTGAACATCTGAATTGATCGTTTATTGCATTTGTTCGTTCAGGTTGATTGTAACCACCAACAAAAAAAACCAAAAAACGCCACAAGAATAACCGAACGATGCTGTCAAAAGAAAGGCGCTGGGTTGGCTGGTCACCAGCGCCAGCGCACGCAACCAATCAAAGCGAAAGAAAACTAAATGAGAATTGACAAAGATTTATCAGAAAGACAAAAAAGCAGATAGAAAATTAAGAGAAAATCTATTTGAGAGAACAAAACCGCGCGTCACCGACTTTCGTGTCCGCTCGCAGGTCACCGAACGGCACTTCCCGCGGCACGTAGCTGTGCAGCAGCGCACAAAACGCCAGACCGTCATTCCAGCTGGAGCTGAAGTTCGTGATCTCAACATCCTGAAAATGCGATTTATCAGCCTTGACGATATTATTCAGGGCGAAATGTCCGCAAATACGGTTGATAAAATGTCGTCTGACAACTGTGTGTGCCACGTTGTTATAACCATGTTATAACACACTATAATGTTGCGCAGTCTCAAACACACACAGGCACATGGATAGTCGGATTCAGGTTGCGAGTGCAACTTGAACTCGGATTCAGAGTCAGGCAAGCATCAACCGAGTGCATACGACACACAAACACACTATGCCGTGGTGCCAGTGTGTTTGTGCTGTGTGCTGCACAACGCAACATCACTGTGTGTGTGTAACAACAGAGTGTGCCAGTGTTGCGACCACCACCAGAGCACCTTGTAGCCACAGAGCCTCGACTGGCACCACTTCAACAGCGCATTCCGTCGCGACCCCCGTGGCGCGTCTTTCATCAGTCTGCTCAGCGGGTCGACAGTGCCCGTTTCGCGATCTCTGGAGGAAAAAAATGAAAATTAATCGCAAGATTAATTGATTGATAGGTGAAATAAATCAATTATTCCATTAAATAATACGTATCTTCGGTTGATTTTTTGCCACTGAAGTTTGGAGGCGGAGTTAAAACAGCACCAACTGTGACCACCAACCAATCAGCTAGTTGCTTGCATGTGATATCATGCGGATGCGCGAGCGAGCGCAGCGAGCGGAGAGCGCATCACGCATTATATGGCTGAATATTCCCTCGCGCGCTTTTTTCAAATTTGCTCGCTGCCTCCAGCGAGCATAGTATAAGCCACAAACTTGGTTCTGTGCACACGAAACGAACACCCAAAGTTGTGCTTGGAGCCGCGAAAAAATTTTCATCGAACAACTTTTCATACGCTGTAGACACGAAAAACCTATTCTGAAAACAGTGTTACTTATTTCCCTTTGTATTTTTTTTTCAGTAGTGTAATCATATGTGTTCGCACCTACATTTCTTAACTGAAGTCGTCTCACAATAGAACAAAAATGTTTCCTGGGGTAAAATCATCCGGAGATTTTGAGAAATTGGTCCATTTTTTACCCAGACCCTGTTTTTGGGTAAAAATTGGGCATTTTTAAAAGTTCGGAGGGTTTTCACCTGGTTTCAAGTGTTCGCACCTGCATTTCTTAACTGAAGTCGTCTCACAATAGAACAAAAATGTTTCCTGGGGTAAAATCATCCGGAGATTTTGAGAAGTTGATCCATTTTTTACCCAGACCCTGTTTTTGGGTAAAAATTGGGCATTTTTAAAAGTTCGGAGGGTTTTCACCTGGTTTTAAGTGTTCGCCCTTTCAATTTTTAGCTGGGACACTTTCACAGTCGAACAAAAATTTTTCCTAGGGTAATTTCATCCGTATTTTTTGAAAATTTAGTTTAATTTTTTTGCCCGGGCATTTTTTGTGTCAAAATTGTGCATTTTTTAAAGTTGGTAGCATTTTGACTGGGTGTCAGTTTTTCACTCTTACAAATTTTGTCTGAGCTACGAAAAATAGGAGAAATGTTTAGTCCGTAGGAATTCAATACGCTGATCACGGATTTTGGGTTAGTTTTCTTACGTGAGCAACTCTAGATGCTGAATCGTGACGATTTCGGGCGAATCGGCCGTGGAAATCGGCGAAATCGGTCCAAGAACGAAAAACAAGAAAAGGGTGTTTTCCAGGGTAATTCAATGCGCTGATCACGAATTTTGAGTTAGTTTTTTTACGTGAGCAACTCTAGATGCTGAATCGTGACGATTTCGGGCGAATCGGCCGTGGAAGTTGGCGAAATCGGTCCAGGAACGAAAAACAAGAAAAAGGTGTTTTCCAGGGTAATTCAATCCGCTGATCACGAATTTTGGGTTAGTTTTCTTATGTGAGCAACTCTAGATGCTGAATCGTGACGATTTCGGGCGAATCGGCCGTGGAAATTGGCGAAATCGGTCCAGGAACGAAAAACAAGAAAAGGGTGTTTTCCAGGGTAATTCAATGCGCTGATCACGAATTTTGGGTTAGTTTTCTTACGTGAGCAACTCTAGATGCTGAATCGTGACGATTTCGGGCGAATCGGCCGTGGAAGTTGGCGAAATCGGTCCAGGAACAAAAAACAAGGAAAGAGTGTTTTCTAGGGTAATTCAATGCGCTGATCCCGGATTTTGGGTTAGTTTTTTATGTGAGCAACTCTAGATACTGAATCGTGACGATTTCGGGCGAATCGGCCGTGGAAGTTGGCGAAATCGGTCCAGAAACGAAAAACAAGAAAAGGGTGTTTCCCAGGGTAATTCAATGCGCTGATTACGGATTTTGGGTTAGTTTTATTATGTGAGCAACTCTAGATGTTGAATCGTGACGATTTCGGGCGAATCGGCCGTGGAAGTTGGCGAAATCGGTCCAGGAACGAAAAACAAGAAAAGGGTGTTTTCCAGGGTAATTTAATGCTCTGATCACAAATTTTGGGTTAGTTTTCTTACGTGAGCAACTCTAGATGCTGAATCGTGACGATTTCGGGCGAATCGGCCGTGGAAATTGGCGAAGCGGTCCAGGAACGAAAAACAAGAAAAGGGTGTTTTCCAGGGTAATTCAATGCGCTGATCACGAATTTTGGGTTAGTTTTTTGACGTGACCACGTGACCAACTCTAGACGCTGAATCGTGACGATTTCGGGCGAATCGGCCGTGGAAGTTGGCGAAATCGGTCCAGAAACAAAAAAACAAGAAAAAAGTGTTTTCTAGGGCAATTCAATGCACTGATCCCGGATTTTGGGTTAGTTTTTTTGTGAGCAACTGTAGATACTGAATCGTGACGATTTCGGGCGAATCGGCTGTGGAAGTTGGCGAAATCGGTCCAGAAACGAAAAACAAGAAAAGGGTGTTTCCCAGGGTAATTCAATGCGCTGATCACGGATTTTGGGTTAGTTTTTTTATGTGAGCAACTCCAGATACTGAATCGTGACTATTTCGGGCGAATCGGCCGTGGAAATTGGCGGAACCGGTCCAGAAACGAAAAACAAGAAAAAGGTGTTACCCAGGGTAATTCAATGCGCTGATCACGGATTTTGGGTTAGTTTTTTATGTGAGCAACTCTAGATACTGAATTGTGACGATTTCGGGCGAACCGCAGTGAAAATTAGCGAAATCGGTCCAAATGCAAAAAAAACTGTGTTGTCCATGGTAATTCATTGCGCCGATCACGGCTTTTGGGTCAGTTTTCTTATGTGAGCAATTCTAGATACTAAATCGTGACGATGTCGGGCGAATCGGCCGTAGAAATAGCATAGGCGAAATCGGCCCAAAAAGCAAAAAATGAAAACTGAGGTATCCGGGGTTTAGAAGAATGTGTGACCAACGAGATGTGAATTTGGTTCGACCTTCGGGACTTATTTAAAAGTCAGAATATTATCTAAAAATGCGGGAGACGCATATAAAAGGAGGAATATGGCTTTGTGTAAGCAGTGAGAGACTTGGCTCGACAACTCTTTTCAAGTCTCTGATGTGGTACACACGGATACAAGTACATAAGAGCCATATTTTTGCGCCGTTTATTCACTATTTCGGTTGCACATGTACTTTGTAGACAATTAAAACTTCAACATTTGCGGTATTTCGGGCATTTAGCGACCACTAAAACCACTAACATAACGATCAGACTTCAGATCGCTGATACTAGTTTGCCAAGGACAAAGTGTATAGCAGAGGCATTAGGGAACGCAAGGTCTCCTTCTGTGGCAAAGGCAAAGACTCACGGGACAGACAGTTTATCCTGCCACTAGAGTTTGGTAAAAAGGCTGAAAATCAACGGAAGACAACACCTTTTTGGCACTGATGCTGGTGTGTACACAGCGATGCGTACGTTAGTAACGATAAAACCACATGAAACAATGTTTTGCAGTCTCTGATTTTTTTGTTTTTGCACAGAATTTACAGATTCTTGATTTACGGAAGTTCTGCACATAATTTGCCACCCTCGTGGCCTGGTGGTAGTGCGTTAGACTACAGTCTGTGCGCTCGGGGGATTGAACCCCGCCGAGGGGTGTATAGGCACTTAATGACAGAGAAAACTCGATGGGCGCCCTACTCAATGGCGTTCTGTACGCTTCTCTGGGTTAGCCCTGGCTAAAAACATCGCCTAAAAATCACAACAACAACAACAACAACAACAGAATTTCGCACATGATGTGATTTCGGACTAAACTGGAAAGGACAGTTAAAAAATAATTTTAAAACTGTTTTACACTTTTCAGTAAAACAAACGCGGCGCAAAAATATAGCTTTTATGTACTTGTATCCGTGTGTACCACATCAGAGACTTGAAAAGAGTTGTCGAGCCAAGTCTCTCACTGCTTACACAAAGCCATATTCCTCCTTTTATATGCGTCTCCCGCATTTTTAGATAATAGAAATAAGACTGCCAAGCAATCCAGGCCGCGGGGCGGGGGTGCCACCCCCTGGGTGCTCGCGCGGGCCCCGCCCCCGCCGCGCGCCCGCACGGAGTGTGGGGGGGGGGGGGGGTCTCCCCCCCGGGCGCGCCCGCCCCCCCGCGATATTATTTTTTTTTTTCCCTATAATTAAATTAAAGAAAAAAAAAAACCGCAAATATTTTTTCCTCCCCCGCCTCTTGCGGGGGCCGCGCGCGCCTTGGGGGGGACATCTGGGTGTGTTTTTGCCGTGGGGGCTGGTTTAATTTGTGCGGGCACTAAGCCGCCACCGGAGACGTCGCCGGTCGATTTGCGGGTGGACGCCGAAGCGAGACGGGCGTTGATGGGGGAGGACACACCTGGGAGGGTTGAGCAATCGAACAGGAAAGTGAGATGACAAGCAAACTGGGCAAGCGAGAGTCTCGGTGGTCGGTCACACCATACGCAAACACACAGGCACGCCATGCTACGCACTGCTGTAGTATGGTATGTGTGTGTGTGTGTCTGTGCCTGTGTGTTTGTTTGTTTGTGACTGTGCAACATTGCTGTGCTATAAGCAGCGTACACTGCTTTCAAAACAATTGTCCATAGGGTTGGTAAAAAACCGGTTTTTTATATTGCCAGGAAAAAAACCGGTTTCTTTTCCGTTTTAAAACCGTTTTAAAACCATAAAAAACCGAATGCTACCCAGCTCCTAAACATTCCAGAACTTGGCATCTTGAACTCAAAATAGGAAATACATTAAAATTAGTGATTTTGAGCAGCGTAAAATGCTGTTTTCGGGCATACAACCGACCCAATGTGCTATTTTTGCCACCCAATGCTACCCAATTTTTTGTTTCAAATCAAACCAATTACGCTTTTATTTGTTTCCAGGGCAGCACGTTCAATAAATTGAAAACAAAGACTGGGCAGTGACCGTGTAGGTGTGGGGAGCGGGGAGGGACGGTTGCAAAGAGACCGGATAGCTGACCCTGATTAGGGGGCGAGGTTTGCAGAACTGCAAAGTGAAACCGGTAGCGGATTGCGTTCGAAAATAACATTTCATCAGTTACCCTTTGCAAATCGACAACATCGTCAGTCAGTCTGCATATGCACTTAGTTTAGCAGTCACCTTGTCTTCATCGTATTTCACTTGAACCTTGCCACAAAATGCTTCTGCAAAATGATGCTTCACCAGTTCAGTTCGACACAGTTCACTGCACCGTTTTTTCAAAAATATAATTTTACATTTTATCAATCAAACGAAGAATTGTGATTTTTGACCACGAAGTTTGAAAATTTTTAAGGTAAAAAACCGGTTCTTTATTTTTTCAGGAAAAAAACGGTTTTAAAACGGAAAAGAAACCGGTTTTTTTCCTGTGCCAACCCTTATTGTCCATGACTCGAGATTACTGAGTCGTTTTGTCTCTTTGTCCACAATTGACACTAGGCCACAATAGTCAATCAGTTCAAGATTGACTCCACTTCAAGAGTTCAAGACAATTCAAACAAATCAAACCAAACTCACCCAATCAGCTATTCGGCTAAAAACAAAAATTTAAAAATCAAATCAACCAAATTGTAACCAATCAACCAATCAAAACCCGCACTCACTAGCCGCTGATCGCATCCAGCTGGATGGCGCTTTCATGTGGTTGCCCGCGTGGCTGCCCGCGGTCACTTTCGGCGGGGTCAGTGGGGTACCACTACCCCCGTCTGCACTGCCGGACGCGCACGCCTCCAACGTGTCCACTAGCGCCTTGACGCCGATCATTGGTCCGAAACTCTGGCTGAGCGGTGATTGGCTGTTGCCGGTCGGCTGCGCGGACGCTGATTGGCTGCTTCGAATCGGGGCACTCGCGCGAATCGGACTGGTGACCGAGGGTTGACTCTTGAAAATGGAGGCTACGGTGGGTTACGGTAGGTGGGTACGGTAGTTGGTCTCACCAGCTACGGTAGGTATCTTAGTTTTCCTTAAATTGGGTCTCGGCACGATTTCATTGAAAAAAACCAGATGAAAAGCTTTCGCACAACAAACCTGTTTCACATAAGCGTCAATCCGAGATTGGACAGACGGTAACATTGCCGGTGATGTTCTGGTGGGCACGGGTAGAATGCATTGCGATGCACGCTCACGACATAACGCTAGTTCACTGCAAAGGTGTTGACCAAAAGCACAGTGTTTTACTTTACACTTTCCAAACTTCGTTCCCTATTGGAGTCCAAACGTACAGAAGGGATACTGCACTGCAGAGACTGTCAGAGTTGACGGAACAATCGAATCCGGCTGCATTCAGCTGGTGTGACAAACTCGTGTAAGCACAACTCAAGAGTGGCCCAATCCAATCATATAAATAAAGCCCATCCGTTTTTCAGAATTCCACTGTCGACTAAACTGAATAAACAAACCGCACATTAAAAAACCAGAGTTGCCCAAAGAAACTCGTGTTCAAATCGACCGCTAACAAAATTTAGCCAGACCAACCCAAAAAAAACTGAACCGGAGTGTCTGAAAAAACACAAAAAAACAGTCACAAACTCCGTGAGCACGCCGATACGTCGTTTCAACGTTTGATTCTCGTCGGTCAATCGCTCCAATTCCTCCTGCGCCTCGACCTTGAAGTTGTTGGCGACGACGACGGCGATCTGCAGGTCCGACTGGAATTGGCGCCATTCGTCGTGTGCTTCCTGTGAGAAAATCAGACAGAAAGACTTTTCGTTAAACATTTTAATAACGTTAAGCATAGAAATACCGGTACTTTAAAAAAGGCTAAAATTCAATTACATTTTGCTGGTGTTCGTACAGTGATATCAGCAAACTGGTGAAATATTGATCATTGATACATAACAAACAAACAAACAAAAACAATTCCACAGTTTGATACAAAGCCAGAATGCTTCTTTGCCTTTTCGACTGAGCATGGTACAGGCTGATTTGTAACCATTCGAACTTCGGTTGGTCTTCGAACATTTCATTGCTTTTGAAAATCCTGCTTCTAAAAGCGACCAGTCAAAAAGTCCGTGCGAACCTCGTATCTCTTGTTCAAGTCGTCAATTTGCTCGCGCAATCTGAGATTCTCCGCGGTCAACTCATCACAACGCTGTTGAAATGCTGCAAAACAAACAAACAGTCAAGTAAAACAAAAAGGGAAAACTAAAAAAAAATCGAACAAAAAAAAACAAAAAAAGTAGAGTTAAGCAAATTTGAAAAAAAGTTACATGGTGTCTCTTGTGGCACTGGTGGTGGCGGCTGTTCACATTGTGGCGTCTGCCCTTCGTCGCACTTCGGTTGTTGCGCATAATGCAACTGTTGCTCCAGTTCAGCAATACGCTCCGACTGAACAAATCGATAATTGATTTAGTGAAAGTCGATAAAAATTAGATGACATTTTGTGCTTTTTGATTCGTTGATCGTAGCAGAGAAAAACTGCTCTCTGATTCATCACTGATCCCCAACCACCAAACCGGTTCTTTTGCATGTTTCGTGGAAAGGGCAAGTAGAAATAAGGTTTTGATTTGCTCATCAGGTCAGTTCAGTTCTATTTAGCGCCAACGCACAAAATGCTCCAAGTAATACAGTAAAGCTACAGTCGAACTCTAAATTCTAGGCAACCAGCTGATTGGTTGATGAATGCTACACAAAAACGCGCGTTTCAGCTGAAAAACACGAAACACACATCGAAAAAGAACGCTACCTGTGCATCAGCGGTCTCCTGCAACAACTGGCTGTCGCGTGTAAGCGTATTATACTGTAATCGACTTTCGAGTAACTCCGCTTCGAATTGCGCTAAACGGCGGGCCTACAGGAGAATGGTGGAATTTTTAAACGAGACAAAAACCGGTTTTTTCGTCAATCTTGCAGGTCTAAAGAACGTAAAACGGTTTTTTGTCAATTTTGCTGGTCTAAAGACCAA
The DNA here is from genome assembly GCA_030248135.1 of Theristus sp. LFF4_11. NCBI lineage: Eukaryota > Metazoa > Nematoda > Chromadorea > Monhysterida > Xyalidae > Theristus > Theristus sp. LFF4_11. The sequence goes on along the minus strand of JASANC010001219.1, from coordinate 43,375 downwards.
GAAAACCACCGTTTTTCGCAATCTTTTCAGTCTACAGACGAAGAAAAACACCGATCTTCGAAAACCAAAACTCACCTGCTGCTGCTGTTGATCGTTGATCCTGGCGCCCGTCGAATTGTTGTCCGTGTTTTGTGGATGTTGCACCGAGTCACCGCCAACGTCCGTCGATTCTCCAGTGGGTTCACTCTGAATTTTCGACAAGAAAACAATAAAGCGGCATTCATGAAGCAGTATCTAATGACGCGCAGCTGTGTTAAAACATAGCTATGCGCTCACTAAATACTGCCGCAGGAATGCCCCTTAAATCTACCAATCAATGAACATGTCGAATTCAAAAAAAAAACCGGTGAAATGTCGCGTCTGTAGCGCAGGTGAAGGGCTTTCGTCTACCGTTCTGTAGGTGGAAAGTTCGAACCCCGCTGCGGACAAGACACACAATGGAGAAACTAATGTGACCACCAACAACAACTAATGGTCTAGTCCCTCCAGAGCCGAGGGTAAATTGGGCTCGGGGGGCAGTATTGCCCGTTTCCGCCGGAGTTTGGTACCTTATGGTTTCCGAAACCGACGCGCGACCAAAAAAATGCACCACCAGTGGCGGCCCAGGCCACGATCATACCGGTGGTGCGACGTCCACTTGAGCGGCAGCACTGACGTGTCTCTCGTGCAGTCGCTCCTTCAACAAGGCGCACATTTCCACCAGTTGACGGCGTTCGTTGCGAGACGCATGCAACGCTTGCTGCGCCTGGAGAATGAAACTTTGTGGACTTTGAACGTTGTATATTAAAGGCCCGTTCATACTGACGTATGTATGCGTAGACGGCACGGCACGTCACGTCACTTTAGGTCCCGTGTTATTGCATACTGCCGTTCATACAGACGTATGCATGTACGGCACGGCACGGTACGTTCGGTCTTGTGTTATTTATTGCATTTGCATATCACCGTTCATGGAGACGTGCCTTTGACGTACGTCAGAAGACGTCAGTATGAACGGGCCTTAATAAAAAGGGTACCAGATTTACGGCAGCTCTGGAGCGAAACCGGATATCATGAGACAAAATGGAACTGCTCGTTGTCGCCAATACAAACGCACCAAACATTGACCAACAAATCGAAAAAATCCACCCTCAAACCACCTCAAAATAGCGGTATTTCAAATCCTCGTGCTCCTCATGGGTCGCCTTCAGTACGGCCATTAAACTCTGATCGCCACGCTCTTCAAACGACCGCTGTTGTTGTTTCTGATGTTGATTCTGTCGATCGAACCCACTCAGGAGCAGAAATTTTAGGTTCTCGATTTGTAGATTCGCGTTGTCGAGTTTCGCGTTGCGCTGCTGCAGGGCGTCCGTTAGAACCTGCGACACAAGTGTTTTCAAATTTGAACTTGCGCTCGTTTTTCTGGTTCTGCGACTGGATTCGATTCGTAATCACTAATCGCACGGAAGTCCGATGCGCTAGTCACAGCACGATGGATATGGTGAGGCGCTGAACAATAACGAACACAAAAAACGACCATTTGCGTTCTGCGCAGGTGGTCGAGCAAAATACCGCCGCACACCGGCAGCCTGGCCAGACGAACGAACAAGTTTAAGGCGCGTTTAGCAATTAGTTTTTTGTGCGTACGCACGGACACGCACGGACACGACACGTAAAAAATGGCCACGCGATTTAGAAATCGTGTCGTGTGTGCTATCTTAATGCATTACGGACACGATTAGTTTGCGTAAGCCGTGTTTAGCAATTAGTTTTTTGTGCGTACGCACGGACACGACACGTAAAAAATGGCCACGCGATTTAGAAATCGTGTCGTGTGTGCTATCTTAATGCATTACGGACACGATTAGTTTGCGCACGGGATTTAGAACGACGTTTGTGCGTACGGACGAAAAACTAAATGGTGTTTCCGCCTGTACGGGATTTAGAACGACGTTTGTGCGTACGGACGAAAAACTAAATGGTGTTTCCGCCTTTAGGCGATGTTTTTCGCCAGGGCTAACCCAGAAAAGCGTACAGGGAACGCCGTCGAGTAGGGCGCCCATCGAGGTTCTTTTCTGTTTTTAAGTGCCTATAAACCCCTCGGCGGGGCTCGATCCCCCGAACGCACAATAGCCCACAACCACCAGGCCACGGGCGGTGACGCTAGATTGGTGCGCAACAACACCTTTCCGCAGTTGCGACAATGAAAAACAACAACAACGAAAACCAAAACCAAATCAACACCATTTTCAACTTCAAACCTTCAATCCCAACGTTGTTCTGTTCTGACAGCATGTTGCAATCTGTGATGCAACTGGTGCTCCTAACCACCCACCTGTCATCTACCACACGATCACCAACAACGAACACCAATGCTGCATCACACTTTTTTCCCATTTTTCAAGTCCTCCTTCCATTCCAACCTTGTTCTGCTCGGACAGCATGAAGATGTCGTTGTTCATCTCGTCGACAATGTCCTGCAGCTCCGTCAACTCGGCCAGCGTCGCCTGCAGCTCTTCGGTCGTCGAATGATGCGTCTCCTCCATTTGTACGATTCGATCCTGTTCACGAAAAGGTTTTTATTTTTTTTTCAATTTGTTTTTAGATTTTTTTTTAGTTTTTCAATTTTTTAAGGGGCATTCATGAAGCAGCCCATTCAGTGACGCGCAGCTGTGCTGTTCCGTTTTATTCCGTGCCTCCAGCATCACAGCCTCACAGGCAAACGCATTTGGAAATTTTGGAAACAAGTTGTATTTGGGAAACCAGTATGCTTTACAAGTTACACTAAACAAAACAAAAATAGTAAAGACGAACCTTTCACATCAATTTCATTGGCTACATCTTGTTACAATCTCAACCAATCAGCACGCGACACTCAAATTTGGCTGGTTTGCGCACTAACCGCGCAGTATGGGCTGTTCTTTCTTTCCAGAAACTGTTCAAGACAAAAAGTAATCAACCACAATGAATTCCAGGACCAACCACAAATAGGCAAACCCGGTCAATTCGGTGAATTCTTTCGAAACTTCCGTGTTGGTCGTTCAGAGAAAGAATACCACCAAAAAACACAAAATCAAAAAAAACCTGCAGACACGCGAGCGACATCTCACTACAGGACGACTGTCTGTCCCAGTCGACGATGCTGACAGCCGCTGCGGCGGCGGCTGGCACCAACAGTTCCGTCTCGCCGTCATTCGACGCCGTGCTCGAGTGGTTGTTGTCGGTGTTGTTGTTGTTTTGCGCCAGTGGACTGGTGGCGGCGTCAGCCTGTGCGCGGGAAAAAAGTGGTGTTACGATTTGATTATATACGTACAGTCGAACTCTAAATTATAGACAATCCGCTGATTGGTTGGTTGGTTGGTTGGCGTTCACGTGTGATGCATGCTGTCTGTGCACGCATTGCTCTGTGCGGCCGGAGTTTGTCCTGCACAGAAAGCATGCATTAGGTCATTACCAACCAATCAGCTGACTGCCAATAATTTAGAGTTCTACTGTACGTCGACGTCACGTCAAGTGAAGGGCACGTCTTCACCATGGACGGTGGAGGATGCTAAAATACGAGTTCCCACGTGACGCAACGTGCCGATAGCGCGGGCAGTCAGTACAAACCGGTGTTTCTTTTATAGCTTTTTATGCGCGTGTTCGCTTGAAATGACGTGACAAGCTGCATTCGTGTAACGGATCAATAAACGAGAATGGTCGAGTCAACTCGGATGATCATTGCGCACAAAAGATAAACAAACAACTGTGTTTTCGAACCAAATAATATTTCGTTCTTAATTCTCTTGCCTGGCGGCACCAAAATTCTCTCGGGTCTCCAATTCTGTTCAGAAATCGGCACTTCCAACAATTGAAAAGCAAAAAACAAAACGGAAACATCTGAAGACTGAAGCATACCAAAAGCTGTTGATTGAGTTTCTGTCCGACAAGAAAAACAACAACAGACCAAAAAACTCACTTTAGTCGACGACGGCGGCGACAGATGCTCAGCGTTCACAAAAAGGGCACCAGTTGCGTTGTTACTGTCAGTGACGATGGACGTTGCTTGATCGGATGTCACAAACGACGTGGCACTGTCACTCTGTGAACTCGGCACCGACACTCGAAGTTGCTCGTTTTGCTGAATGCTTTGTCGTTTTTGTGCGTTGAAAATGAAGAGTTTGGTATTTGGAAACAAGACAATACAATGCCCTAAAAACCTCACCCGTTTCAACTGAGCGATCTCGCCCTGAAACCGATCGCGGAGTCGTTTCATTTCGAACTTCAACGTCGCATTCTCCGCTTGCCGCTGTTCCGCTTTCCGTGTGAACTCCGACAGCTGCTGCTCTAGGTCGCGTTTCGCGCGTTGCAATTCGGTCACCTTTAGTTGTGCATATTTGGAGTTTTTGGAATATTGTCGGTTTAGTAGAACCTGTCCGTTCAGCATATCAACCCCATGGGAGGAACCAGTGATCGCTCCACCCCGCTTTTCTCTCTGAAGAGCCACGATTTGACCATTTTCCATGGGGCAAAGGAAAAAGCTTCGTTGCTAACAGTCCATCTGGATAATATATACAACTAGGTGATTGGTTGGTTTAATGTTGTGTAGGCATTGATGTAAAGGCGGAGTTTGCCTGCACAGAATGCATGTTGCACGCATCAACTGCAGGTGTCTGCAACCAACCAATCAGCTAGTTGTATATATAGTTGATGATGGGCGATTATGAAGTTGATGATGGGCGATTATTGTAATTATCTAGGTGTAATTATGTGTAATTATGCGTGATTTCCTATATAATGTGATCCTTTTTCCTGTAATCTTTGTTGTTCTCCAGTATAGTAAATCGCCACTCTCTCGCTACTTGAAGTATATATTATTCAGATGGACTGCACATGGGAAACCCAAAGTACCTTCTGATGTGCGTGTTGGAATCGCGACTGCCGCAGCGTGAGAAAACAACACACACCACATATTCGCGGCGCTTTGGCCCCCGCTCACCAACCGGTGCGGCTGTGGTTCAACGCACAATGGATACCACCCCGCCAAATACGAACCAACCAAAAGTTCATTTTGTGTTTGTCCACACCTGTTGATCGCACGACTCTGTCAAAGCTGACCAAACCAAACCAAAAACACACAACAATCACTCGCCCAACCGTGTTCTTTGTTTTGTTGATGCGCATGTCCGCAGCACGACGCACCGCCGGCACGCTCCGTTCGGTGCCGGTCTTCGGCTCGATTCGCGCGGCGCCCGTTGTGCCGGAGGGCACTGCAAGGAGAGAAGAAAACACGCGAGCATACAAAAGTTGTTGCTATTCAAAGGCGAATTGCAGTGTGTGACAGACCCACAAGACTCGAAAGAACTAGAAGCTTCTTTAAGCTTTTACAATTTTTTTGTAACGTTAAAAGAGAACCATTTTACAATATGGTTGATTTGAATACTGTGATTGAAACGTGTTTTTTCGTGACATACAAGCATACAAAAGTTGTTCTTTTGTTGATATTTCGATTGAAATGTGTTTTTTGTGTCATATCAGACTGTATTCGAACAGAAAGCCTCAGTACATTGGTGAATCAGTTTGCGTGAAAAAAAACGGAACTGCGATGTTTATCGATTTCATTCAGGAGCGCCGTGGTGTAGCACTATTGGACTATTGAGCTTTTAAAACCCCAGCGTACCCATTCCCTTGACTTCCAAAGAAACAGACACACCTCGACCTCAACTCCAGCCTCGACCGAGTGAATGCATCAATGTGTACCAGATCAGCCAATCAGCGCACTCCACTCAAAGAAAATGCAGCCAATCAACTGCAAAAAGCACAGCAGTTTGCTGACGAACAAAAAAATCCAATCGAAACCGACCAATTTGTCGAACCGGCCCACTGAGCGAGCTCCGTCCGACGTCGATCGCATTGCTGCTGTTGACTTTTGGCAGAGTCGCCGCTTGCTGACTGATTCGTTGATCCGTTGACGCGGTCGCCACGCAGTCTATGGCGCCCTAAATTGGTGGTTATTTTTTTAGAAGCCGCGGAAACATGAGGCCGGACAGAGTTTTGCGTTAAAGTCCTTGTCGTCAAAATTTATCCCATTTAGGTATTTGGTAAAAGAGCGCTGAGTTGATTCAAGAAGTTTGGATTGCCCAACAAGAGATAGTGACCAAACGGTAGGACAGAAGTTTAGTTTTGGGATAACCAAGCTTTTGAATAAGTGCATACGAAATTTGGTGGTTTTTACTCTGAAACAACTTTTGATAACTCCAGAAACAAAGTTTGCCTTTTTTACCACCGATTCAATGTGGTTTCTAAATTTTAGATCTTGGTCAATCAAAATCCCAAGATCTTTTACTTCAGAAACGGCAGAAATTTGTTTTCCGTGTAAAATGTAAGAATATTGGGGGTTGACTTTTGAATTTAGGTGGAAAAACCCAAATTTCCGCCAGACAAAATTTCATGGGGGTGTGGGGTGGGGGGGGGGGTGTCGGCCAAATTTTCGAGGGGGGGTCCGATGGGGGGGGGGGTGCCCGGTTTTAGGGGGGGGTCGCACGGTGCCCCCCCACCCCCCACCCGACGGTCTCTGGTGCTCTGGGGGGGTGTCCTTGATATTCTGCATTGTAATTTCAAAGATTTTGCCAGGGTTCGCAGGGTTGCCACGAAACGTCTCTCGTCTCCACAGCCGAACTCTAAAACATAGGGAATCAGCTGATTGGTTCGTGATCGTGATGCATGCATTCTGTGCAAAGAAAACTCCCTCTCTGACCACAGCAATGCCTGCATAGAAAACGTGCATCACGTGACCACCAACCAGCCAATCAGCTGATTCCCTATAATTTAGAGTTCGACTGTATACAGTTTCAACTATACAGTAGCTGGTCGCTGGTTGTTTAGTTATTTGGTATCAGGTATCCTCTTATATTTTATTCCTGAAACTCACTGCGCGCATCGATAGGTAAACAGTTTCATGTGTGACGCGGGAATTCAAAATTGCCGAAGTGATCCGAGTCCCCCAAAAATAAAGTCGAGTCGCTTAGGCCATTTCGAATTGCCCACCATAAAAATTGAAACCAGTTTCCCTTCCACGTCTGCGAACGCATTCGAGTCGCAAAACCAAAAAAAAATTATAATAGCGAGAGAAAAAAAACAAAAAAAGGAAAGAAACGTACAAACGGCTGATGAGAGCCGGCGGGTGGCGGTGTTCGGAAGTGGTTGGTCGAGCACGAAACAATGTTCTCTTGACTGCGACTGCGGCTGGGTGTTTGGCGGCAAAACTGAAATTCAAAAAAACGCAGGATTTTGGAAATGCCGAACGAACAGTAATTTAGGCGTTTTTAGCTAGGGCAAATCCAGAGAAGCGCGCAGAGAACGCCGCGGAGCAGGGCGCCCATCGAGTTTGCCTGTCATTAGGTGCGTATACAAACCTTGAGGCAGGGCTCGATCCCCGAATGCACCGAGAAGAGTTTGCTATCACCCAGGCAATGACGGTGACAAAAGAGACGGGGATGAACTTGTTCTTATAATTACAGTTAATGACCAATGAGCATAGCCTTGTAACTTGAAAACGCAACACGATTTTTAGGAACTTCAATTCGACCGACAAGTGATAATGTTTCGAGATATCCTACTTAGTGACTAGGCAAAAGTGGAGACCAGTAATTTTCGTTCATAATCAATCTGTAACTCTCAAAACAAAATGACAAAAAACTGCTCAAGTTCAAAAATTAAAAACTACACCGCACAAGAAATTTTAGAGGTCTGCCTGCTCCAATCCATTCTGAGCTCGTTCGCTGATTGGCTCTTGCAGAAAACTTTTCAACTTTAGAAAACTTCAAGAAACCGGACCAGACCAGACACCAACAACAGAGTGGTAAGTTTTGTTCAGTTTCAAAAAATGGCGGGGTATTGGACAACGGGGTGGTGGACCCATGCGATTCCTGAAACAAGCCACCGGTGTCTTGATTGTACCTTCGGGGCTACCAAAATCGGTGGGGAGAAAGGAGTTTCAAATAAAACTAAAAAAAAGGAAGAAACCCCTGCCCAGCAACCTGCCACGAGAGCACCGCCATCGCCGACGTCGCGATGCCCGGATCGACCATACCGGATTGTTCCGTTTTGTCGCGCATTTCGGTCGGTGAAACTGCGATTGTATTGGCAAAAACTGTGAACTGTTATCGAATATAAAAGATGAAAAGCGGGCATCAGCATCTCTGCGCGTTCACTGGTTTTCTCTCTCAAATCACTATTTAAAAAAAGGCACCATAAAACAATCTGCTCGAAACGCCGCAGCAGTTTCAAAATCAACGAGCTCGGATGATTCGCAATCATTTTCTGAAGACCGCGCCGTCTGGCACACACATGTCACAAGCAAACACACAATAATGCAGTGTGAAACTGCACGACGGGTTGTAGAAGAACGCCTTTAGAACAATCGCTGGAATGGGAACCAACGACTTCCACATTAGGGGTGGTAAAAAACGGTTTTTTTCAAATCCATGTATATAAAACGGTTTTTTATACCGCGTCCGGTTCTTTATACCCAGTTTTTTTACCGACCCAGTATCTGAAGAATCCTGTGATTGCGACAATTTCTGGTACTCTGATTTTACGCAAACCGCTGAATAATGAGTAAAAGACCACAATTCTAGCCAGAAACTGTGTGTGTTTCAATGGAAACGTATTCCAATCTTGATTTTATTTGAATCGGTGGCGCTTAGAGAGAATGCAGCATCAGAAAAATTATCAGATGCGAGTTTAAAACAAAAAAAGCTAACGCAAGACAGATTGACATGTGCAACAGCAAGGAATGTGATACATGCAAATCAATTGAACTGACACGATCGAGAGATATGTAACTGCACAACAATTTTACCGCATTTCTAAACACAAAAGATCACCGAAAGACAAAAAGAATCACGAACCCGCACAGACGAAAGAAGTGAACCAAGAACAAAATTGAAAGAGCAAAAAAATCAGATGGATATTCGTGTCACTATCACCAGTACAACAGCACGAAGACATCACCAACAAAACTTTGAGCAATTTCCGAGTTCAAAGACACAAAATTTCAAGAAATTTGACTTAATAAATATCGCGGCATTTCTCGTTTATTGTTGAAAATTTAACCGAATTCTGAAAAATAACCAAATCTTTGCTGTATCAGTTTCTTCACTTTGTCAACAAAAGAACTAGCATAAAAAGCGCAAGCGGCAGATTTAAAGGCGAAAAAGCGTGAAGCTGTTAAACTACGAAACACAACATTGCCATGTAGACCAAACTTGAACAGATAAACAAAGAACAAAGCTGGAAAATAAAGCGAACGCCGACCAGAGCCAGCCCATTGGCGGTCGACCGAGATGGGACATGGAAGGAGAGGCACGGGTCTCAGGGTGCTTTATTTATACCAAGAGCGTGAATTGTGTTCTCCAGAACATCAAGTTATGAAGAGGCGAAAGTGAAAAATTGAAATGGATGTGCGGAATACAGTGCATTTCGAGTGATTTCAAAAATTGAAATTTGGGTTCTTCGGCGGTATAAAAAACCGGAAAAAAACCAAAATTTACGCGGTAAAATATCGGTAAGATATTTTGGCCCTTTTTTGGCGCTGGTTTAAAAAACCGTTTTTTATACCGTTTTTTATACCGAAAAAAACCGTTTTTTATACCGACCCACCCCTATTCCACATTCAATTCAAGTTCTTCATTTCGTAAATTCTTTCAGCGAAACTGACTGGACAAAACAACACGTAATTATTTACCGTATTACCTCTAATAAACCCCCATGGGGGTTTATTTCTTCAGCGACTTCTGGGGGTGGGGGTTTATTTTGGGGGGGGGTTTATTTGGAAACCATTTTTAGGGGTGGGCAAAACGGCAAAAATACCTTCCATGGCAGGAAGGAAGTCGCAGAAACTTCTACTTTTCACAGATATTTCCTTTTGTAACAGCCTTTTGTAATGAAATTACCACTAACTCATCCCTTTGGGGCCTTTGGTAGCACAATTTCACCAATGTCACTGCATTCAGCCACTGAATTCGCTAGGTATGTGTTTCAAACAGGTTTCTAATAAACCCCCATGGGGGTTTATTTTGGGGGGGGGATTATTTGGAAACTTGTCGAGGGGGTGGGGGTTTATTTTGGGGGGGGGGGTTTAATAGAGGTAATACGGTAATGGAATCACAGTTCACAGGCACTGTCTTGTGAAGCGTCAACTTCAACAGAACTCTCATTCACCCAACCCAAAGTAAACTGGTGTTGAGAAATAAGCGGAACAACAAAATGCCCAGAAATACATCAAAATATTCCTCTGAAAATAAAATTTAAAAACCTTGAAAAGTTTCAAGAATTCTCTGAACTCAAAAATAAAAAAATGCAAAAAATAACCTCAACAAAATTAACTTTGACAACTTTCAAGAACTCGCAACTCAGAAATTTCAAAAAATCATTCTAATTTCCCGTCTGATCGGAGCGACCACGCGAGTTGAACAGTCGATTTTGAGCGCCGCCCAGTTTCAGCCGCTGTTTCGAGAGCAGCTTATGCATGTAGCGCACGTCTTTCGCTTTGCGCACCGCCACCTCGCCTGTGGTGAGTGAAAATTGGGCTTTAAGAAGTTGAAAAAATTGAGATACGTTGAAAACAGTTAGAAGAATAAAGAAAGTTAGCAAAATTTAAAACAAACTTTAAAGAGAAATCAAAAAATCAATCAGTCAATAGTTAATCAATCAATTAATCAATTAATCAATCAATAAACCAATCAACATAATCAATCAATCACATAACCAAATTACAAAAATATAGAAAAATTAATCTGATGCTGACTGGTCTGGCTGCATTTTTCGATCATTCCACCAATCAGCATAACCAGACAGAATTTGCTTGAATATCCGAAAATCGTACCGATTATCAAACTTCCACTCAAAATTTAATCAAAAATCTGCTTTTAAAATTAAAAAAAAACTCATCTAACCGGTCAAGCCGGTCCACCCGAGCGATTTATATTGTCCCAGCAGTTTCGACACCCGGTCTCGATTGACTTGTCGAATTGACACGGCCTTTTCCGGCCGAAGACGCTGCTTGTAATACCTGGCAAGAGCGCGGTGGCCCACAGTGGCGCCTGGATTTGCAGTTGCGACTTTGATTTGATTTGATTTGAGTTGATTTTGTTATTACCAATTTTACATGGAAATGCAATGATATCGCAGGACCTCGATACACGTTCGGAAAACCTGGACCTGGCACTTTTTGCGACTAGCGCACACGCACTGTAATACATATGCCAGTGTGACACACACGACACAAACACACTGTGTGTGTGTGATTGAGTAACCTCACCAAAAAAACATCGGGTCAGTGCACCAGTGTCTTCGAGCCTGATTTTAAATAATTGCCTTTGAAAACTTTCTAAATCTTTTCTGATTGGCTATGGCTACTGAGAGAGAAAAATCAATCAATCCTCTAACCAAACGATAAAAACCCTTGACTGGCATTATCTATCATACACCAAACCGTCAACAAAAGTGCACATAAAACAGAACAACATATAGTTTTGTTGATGAACTATGACACATACCAGAAGGCAACACCAGCTGCCAATCTTTCTCAACGGTCAACATTTCATTTGGCACATCGGAGTCTGCATCCTGAACAGTGGCTGCGTCTGGATAACTCAGGCTGAAATGCAGTGAATGGCGAGTAATGGTGAACAAGCGAACAAACAAACAAACATGAACGTTTGAAAAAAAAGCAAAAAGTCTGAAGGCTCGATTATAGGACAATAGGACAGTCAAAAACGCACGGAACGATATCGATTTGATATTACATCATTATGTCGGTGCATGTGTGTGTGCCTGTGTGTTTGCGTGTGGACTGTGCAACATTACTGTGTTGCAACAGGTTGTACACGGTCTCCAGGCAACAAGGAATTAGCGGCGACTTATCTGCCAAAAGTCGTCCGTTCTCCGAAGCGCACCCGAGATTAGATCTAACCAAAGGGTTACCGAAATCACTCGGCTGTTCATCGCACCGAATTTGCTTCAAACTCCAAAAAAAAGACAAAAAATATATCAAAAACGTCCACTGCGAAAGCCACCGCCACCAACCTATAATCGAAGTACTCCTCATACTCGAGCATCGCGTCGGCGCCGTCATGCCACATGCGACAGTGCTGTTTGTCGCGCATATGCCTCTGCACGGCCTCCACACTGCGATACGCTCGACTGCGTGTGTTACACCAGAGACACTCGAAGTGCGCGCCCACTTTGTAGCCTGCGTCGGTTTTTTGCAGTAAAAAACGGTTGGTTTTTGAAGGTTTCTTTTTTTTCGAAGCATTTTCACACACGCACACAAAGAGGGATTGAAAAGTTTCTCATCAGCGATTTTGCAGACAACAAGCAGAATGGCCTTGGTGTGGACACTAAAATGTACTAGTGAAGTGACACTCAAAACTCACCACAAAACTCATCAACTAGTGACAGTCAAAACTCACTGCAAAACTCATCACACAGCGACACTCAAAACTCACCACAAAACTCATCCATCACGTAGTGACACTCAAAACTCACCACAAAACTCATCACCCAGTGTGGCACTCAAAACTCACCACAAAACTCATCACCCAGTGACACTCAAAACTTACTTTACTTCATTCCCCCCAAAACATTACCGAGATAACGCAGCAGTCCTTCGACGTCGACGCAGTACTCCAAATCCGGCACAAAGAAACCGTGCGCCGTGTACATGTGCTCGAGCGATTCGTCGCTTGAGTCGAAATCGCGCTCGCAAAACAGACACTGCTCAATCGGTATACCTGCATTATGGAACAACCGTGAATTGATTTGATGGGTGATTTGATTGATAGTTGATATGACATAGTTGATTTGATAGTTCATTTGATAGAGTTTATTTCACAGTTGACTTGATGATTACTATTATCAATGGTAGTAATAGCTACAGCTGCAGCTAAAACAACCATCACTATCACTCATCGCTTGATTCAACCTGCATTAGCCTGCATTAGCCATCAAACTATATTACACTTAGGTGGTTGGCGAACTCGACTAAATTTTTCTCAAATTGATCGAATGAGTAATGACATGGATTGACCAGTCCAAACATTCGAACCGTCGAACCATAGAATAGAGCAAACCAATCCACCAACCGCCCTCAGCGGATGTTGTCTCCGAATCCGAGGTCCACGAGCCATCCGACCAACAATCGTCATTTTCGTAATCTTCGTCGTCGAAGCGGTCTTCGTCGTATGGTTCATCGACGATCGCAGGTTTCGGTGCGGTTTTCGGTTTCGGGGGCTGCAGTTTTCGTTTTGGTAAACAATGAAATACATGAAGTTCGCTGTTTGCGGTTTCGCCAGGGCCAGGTAAACGCGCATACCGCTGTGCCCCCTGGCTCGTCAGTGCGACGGACACCAGGCAGAACTGCCGAAGGTGTTTTACCATAGACACGATCTTGCAGTATGGGCAATGAAGTCAATGCAGTTGACTCCGCAGTTTTTTTTGCATGAAATCAGTGAACACAACACAACGTCCCGGAGTTCAAGCCCACTCACCCCAGCATGTTGGTAGCACAAACTCCTTGTCTAAAGTTTTTTTTGCTACAACACACAGGAATGTGCAAAACGCACAGGCAGGCACAAACACATGCGCTCATAAAAGTGATATAGTGTAATAGTGTGTGTGTGCCTGTGTGTTTGTTTACTGTGCGCGGTCTAACAGCGCGACTCAGTGATGCAGCCAATCACCGTGGTACACCATAAAAGCATCCAACCGTCGATGAATTGAAAAAAAACACAAAACACCAAAAACCTGCTTTGTTCGCGCGCTGTCTTTTGTTTCTGTCAGCCTTTTCGCGGTCAAATCGATGTGTTTCTTCGAGCGACAATGATTCTCAAACGTTTCAACGCTGCGAAAATTCTTTGCACAGACCGCGCATCGACTGTTGCCTGAATCAGGCTGTGCTGGCTGTTGATTGGCTTCCTGACAATAATCGGATGTCAGATGTTTGTTATGTTTTTGCCATTTTTTGATATTTATTGTATGTCAGACTTTAGCCGACACAGAACGCATACGTCACGTGATCACCAAACAATCAGATGATTGTCTACAATTTGTTCGACTGTATTTGCTTTCGGGAAACCTGAAGGCACCAAACTCCGGTGGGCTTCTTCGGGGAACGGACCGGCTTACCACATCCCGTGGTACCAATACCAATACCCTCGCTACGTGCGGGAGGGACGGATTTGTTTGCAGCTGCCCAGCCCAGCTCTGAAACCCCCGATGGCTTCAGAGTGTGGGGTGAATGCTTGAATTATGTCCAAAAATTACATTAAAATTATGCCCGAAAGAACATCAATCAATTCACCTGCCCGAGTTGCTCTTGTTTCCGGGCGAACAATTCAGCCGAAATGGGCGGCAGTTCCGCAACTTTGCGCTTCAAATTGTACCTAAATAAAACAACCATATAGGAGCGCCAAATCAATTCTGAAACTGTCAACACAGCAGAAAGATCAAAACGGGTTATTGAAATAATTTCGATCTGATCATCGCAGTCGGGAGCGGTGTGCTGATCACTCTTTAACACAAATAAGTACCAAAAACTGTTCCAACAAAACCACTCAACAAGCTCACCTATGCCACTCTGATTTGTAGTGTTCCCGTTGGGCGCTGGCCGATGCGAACACCGCCTGGCACCCGATGCAGGTCAGTTCGAATTCAGCCATTATTTTCGTAGTGAGCAGAAAATAGAGAAATACTCTCAAAGGAATGAGCAAAATTATTTTTTCATCAATTCATTGCAACCCAATTGATTTGTTCGGAAGTATCCGACAGCTGTGGACGCTGCGCTCGTTAAGAAACGAGAGTTTATGGTCAAGAAAACCACCACAAAAAAACATTAAAGAGCAAATGCACGTTTTATTCCACTGATCAATCACAGCAGACGCTACAGCGGATCTATACCATGGGAGTTATTTACAAATTACTGAACACAAAGTTATTCGACTAGGTTTCCAACGGTGAACTAGTGAACTTGACGAGTAAAAACAGAAAATCATATCATAATCAACTAGCACTGTTGTCCGGTTTTGTCAACGCGATTTTCTTTATTGTTAGGTTTGGTTTCCATTTGCTTCACACGGACACCTTCAATTGTCTCAAGAGTTTGGGTGAAATTGAAAAACATTTGAATCATCAAACAACCGTATGTAGAATCTCGTTCACAAAACCAAAAAAACCACACTTCCGACGAACGAAAGATTCCATCAAAACTGCAGTGCATGTGGTCGCACAATATCACCCGCAAGCAGCCCGGGCTGACGTGAAATTGGTGCGACGACACTTATCCGCAGACAACGAAAATGGACAACAACAACATGGCACTCCACATAAAACCAGTCAATACTGTACGCAAACAATCAATCCATCCATCCACTCGAATCAACTCGAATCAACATCCTGTCGTCGTCGCGCGAGCTTGCCCGTCAGCCATCGCAACGACTCTCTCAGCGTCGTCGTCGTCTTCGTCACGGACGGCACCGCATACAAATCCGCAGACGGATCGAAGACGGGTCGCTTTTTCGCGGTGTCCAATGATGGCGGGTCGAAATCGTCAGAGTCGGGCGGATGCAACGATTTCGAGGAGTCTGATTTCGAGGAAATCGCTAAAAGTTTCCGGTGAGTCTCCGGCAACAGCAGCGGATGCACGTCGGCGCCGCGTCGTAGGCGGAGTCGAGAACTGTGCGAGATGATGCGCTCCAGGTCGGCGTTCCAATGGACGGATGAGGGGGAGCCGATTAGTAAACGGCGTAGTCTGCAAATATATGATCGTTTATTTTGACCCCGAAACTCACTGCGCGCATCGATAGGCAAACAGTTTTCATGCGTGACGCGGGAATTCAAAATTGGCAGTGATCCGCGTCCTTTAAATAGGGCGGCTGACACGTGAAGACTGAAACTAGTTTCCTTTCTACGTCTACACACGCACTAAAAAATCAGTCTCTTTCCAAAAGAACTGTAAATCATCGTCAATCAGCTGAATGGGTGCTTTGGAATTGGTTTTGGCATTGAAATCACTTGGTCCTAACATTAACCAGTTCAACTCAAGAAGCATGTCAAAATCAAAATCTAACAAAGCATGTGACAAAACGAAACTCACAAACCGAATCACCAACCTGCTTCGGGACAATCGATCCAATTCCATTAGTTCCTCCATCGGCAAAAGCGGCGCGTCGCGTTTGATTTTCGAAACTAGAATCGGACGATCGTGCGTGTCGACGACTGGACGCTGAGAATGTTTGAAATAAAGGAAAATATTTCTGTTTTTCAGAATCGTTACACGGAAATTCTCGCAATTAGTGAGTTTAGATTAAAGTTTTTTTTTAAAATCAAAGACCGCACAGCCTGTTATAAGAATAGTAATTGTGGTATTATCACGCATAGAGGCATGTGTGGGATGTGCGTGACAGACTGTTTTGAATACAACTGTGATTAAAAAAAGTATATACGTTTTCAGGTCTACACATCAACAACAAAAAACTTTTCAACCAATCAACAGATCTAGACAATAAATCCAATAACGCCAAATCAGCCGAATTGCACGATGGTTCTCTGCATTTCGGCCTAACCAAGAAGATCAGATCCAGAAGAGGGGTGGCCGCATCAGTGAGTAATGTGCCCCTTTAAAAAAAATTCAATGACAATAATCGAGCAGAAAGCTTAGCGTCAGCTTACGCAAGTGAAACTTACGCTCTTTGCTGCTTTTCATACTCCATGAATACGCTGTTACTATAAAAATAAAATGAACCACATCAATTGCCCCACCCGGTACCTCATTCACGTTATCAATACTACCACCGACGCAGTACAACTGTCCGGCGTCATCAAACGCGTGCAGATTCCCACGCGCGTCCTCCACCACACGTTCGTTCGATCGTAAGTGGATGTCCGCTTCCAGGCGTTTTGTCGCTAATTCGTAGTCAACTCCTTCGACGGTCAAGTCTGGAAAAAAAATCGGGGCCGTAAGGCGAAACGTTTTGAACATAAGTTTTTTTTGTTTGCGCGCCGGTTCCGAAAACCCTGAGGTACCAAACTCCGGCGGAAACGGGCAATACTGCCCCGAGCCCAATTTACCCTCGGCTCTGGAAAGAGTAGACCATTAGATCTTGTTAGGTCACTTTAGTTTCATCATAGTGTGTCTTGTCCGCAGCGAGGTTCGAACTTTCCACCTACTGAACGGCAGGCGAAAGCCCTACACCTGCGCTACAGACGCGACAAAACATAACAGAAACTTGTTGAGTACTGGACTGGTTTAGTGGTTCTGTACTACTGTACTAGTAATTTCTAGTGCACACTTCCCATCTAGTGTACTAGTGGTAGACGTAGAATACTAATGGTTTTACTACGACAACATCGGAAATGGGCGGAAACTGGAAACACTGAAAATAATTCCAAAAAGCGTCACAGATTCGAAATCTCACAGTGGATCATCAGCCTGTCAACCGCAATGTTCAACGCTAAAATGTCAAAAAAACGTCCAAAAGAGACACTTGCCTGGTAGCGCTTCTTCGAGCATCAGCGCTGACTGCGCGATGTGTTTCACGTTGTCGAGATCGTACAGGCGGAGACCGCGGAGATTTCTGGACAATGTTGAAACGGAGAAAAAGTTAGAATTTCCGACAAAAAAACGAGGTTTTCAACAAAACAGTAAAATAGTTATTTGTACAAAAATGATAGAACTGAGAGAAATAGACAGGAAAATAAATAAGGTTCACTCGTTTCCACCCTGGTTTCCAGTTTCACACGACTGATTGGTAGGTTTCTGCGGGTATCTCATCATTGTGATCACGGACTAATTTGACGTTTGAGCATTCTTCAATATTTTCAAAGTCTTACTCAAAATCACAAACTTCAGTTTCGCTAACGCAGTCAACCCGTTCGCTGAGATTCGATGGCAGCCACTTAAATCGAGCAACTCCAATGTATCCTCGAACGTTCCTAATTTCGCCAAACACCTATGAAAATATCACACTCCCATTGAAGTTAATTCAAAAAAGCTGCGAAAACAATATCCCACCCACTCGAAACAATTCAGCCGCACTCATGAAGCTGTATTTAGTGACGCGTAGCTGTGTTAACGCATAGCTTCGCGCAATTACGAAATAAATACTCCTTCATGAATGCCCCTTCAGAAACGCAATGCCGGTCTTTTATGGAAAGAAACCCTGCGGGAATATTTCAGCAAAGCTATTTCTAAAGTAATCACTGCAGTCATAAATACTGATTCGTTTTCAAATCATGCTTGTGACTGAAGAAAACGTGAAAGGTAAAACAAACCAAACACTCCGAAAACCCACCAATCATTTATGTACGGACAGTTGGCCAATCGCAGCAGACGCAGATGCGCGAGATTGATCATGTTATCGAAGCCCTCCCACATCAGCTCCGTGTCGGATGCGTCTACAGCTTCCAGGTATAAATCTGAGCGAGCGATGACAATTTGTTAGTTACGGAGCATTTTTCGTCAATCTGTCAATTGAAAAACGCTGATTGGCTGTTGCTGGTCTGCTTGAATACCAGCACACACAGCTTCAAATCTGATTTTTTGAGTGCAATGGAGAAGTGAGTGTTTGGCTTCGTTGCTGAACTCAATCAACTCTTCAGTCAGAACCGCGCGCGCAGGTGTGCCTTTTAAGGCCCATTCATGAAAGCGCGCGCTGAAGCGCGTTGACGCGCGCTAACATGAACGTGCGTATGAAATGAATGTGCGTATGTTCTAAAAACTGAAGCGCGCTCACGCGCGCTGAAGCTGCGCTGTGTTCTGCTTCATGAATGAAAAGCGAACTGACGCGCTTCAACCTCCATGAATGGCGCTTTACTGCAAGGCGCAAGTACACGGTGAAACATTTCGGCACCACACGTGTCTGCATCATTGCACTCCAGTAGTGGAACTAGAGATGTCAAGAAAAAAAATTTTCTATTTTTTTCTTTAAAAAAAAAATTTTTTTTTAATTTTTTTAAATGAAAGTTGTTCAGAATTTTTCAGGTAGTCCGAATATCACCATCTGAGGAGCCACCGACTTACCATATGACCCCCACTCATATGGGAGGAGGGTGAAAATTTCAGACTTGGTTTCGGCGACCCCATTTTCCCACCGACGACATCACGTCTCGTGTTTTGCCTCTCAATTCACCTCAAATAACACGGAAACAAGTTCAACAACAAACCGGTGTGATCATGCTGACGACACGAGGCGAAACAGCAACGAGCAACCAACGAAGTTACGCTTGCAGTGGCAGACAGTGCAATTTCGACCTTTCGAGATCCTGAAAAACGATGCGTAAATGTGAGTTCTCTGCTTCTATCTCACCTTAGCGACATCGGAATTTGTTGAACTAGCCTTTGCGACGCTCAAGTACTTCAATGCGCGAGTCGATCATCACTCACCAAGGCTGAAAACAGTCGATAAATCAATCCAGAATACCGCCTGCAGCGTTGAAGACTAAGTGACAAGGTAAAGTCAAAGAAAATTTTTGTTGAACTTTCGAAAAATTATGCCAAATCTAACCAAATAAAACATGGCGTTTCGACCTAAGCACAAGACGCCGAGCAATGGTGGTCTCTTCAGTTGTGCCCATTGCCCAAAAACTCAATAAAAAGGCTTAGTTGAAAATTCTTAATAGAGGCAAAACGGCATTTTCAGGGCACATTAAAGAAAAAATTTCAAATTTTTAATAAAAAAAATAAAAAAATGCTCATTTTTTTATTTAAAAAAAATTTAAAAAAAATTTTTTTTTTTTACCCTTACATCTCTATGTGGAACGGAATGCACTTTCGCTGCTGTGCCAGTGTGTTTGTGCGTTAGTCAGTCAGTCACCAATCAGCGAACAGCACAATATTTCGGACTCACCGGGCACATACACTTCCGGTAGCGAATACCGTCCCCACTGATCCTTTTTGTACCACGTGTCGTCGCCGACGAATTTCACGGCGGCGCCGCGGAACACGAGAAAGTGAGCGGCCGCCAAATCCGGGCCCAACACCAGGTGGCGTTCGGCGATGAACCTGCGGAGCTTTTTTTCTGGAAAACACTGAGGGCACATTCATGAACGCAGTATTTAGTGACGCGTAGCTGTGTGTTAAAACATGGCTGCGCGGTCAGTAAATACTGTTTCATGAATGCCCCTTTACTTACCAAGATTTACTCAAATGTCAATCAGCAGCACTAACAGACGATTGGTTGACGCGCTGTTGCCCACTACTGCACCGCATCTCACAGCGGTTTCATGGAAATAAAGACTCCGCAGTACCAACCAACACTTGGTGAAACCGCAGATTCCATGCAAATTAGATGTGCGTTTCCTCAATTCAATTCACCGATTGGTCCAATTCAACCAGCTCGATGCAGCCAACCAGCATGGGTTCGGCGGATAGATGCAAATGTTTGAATTTACCGCCAAAGTCGCAAATGCAAAAATGACCATAAAAATAAAAAATCGGGCCCAAACCTAAGCCTCAGTCTGGATAGGTCTGTAGGTACTGATTTCCACTGGCTTTTTTCAATCGGAAAACCAGTTTTTTTTCAAAAACACACTTTTTTGCGGTCAATCATCGTTTCAATGCACGAACTGCCCGGTTTCACCAGTATTTCACTGTCGTACCTCTGGTCATACTGCCGTTGAACGAACCGCTGATAGCTGAAATAGCGACGCAGTTGACTAGCGCTGATGTCGACGTAGCGAAGGCCGAATTGAAACGCCATGTAGTCAAAGGAGATCGCGCCTCGGTCTTGTCGCGTGAGATCCTCGGGGTCTTTGATCTTTCGCAAACCTGTAGTACTAAGTAGTTAGTAGCCCAGTAGTGCTAACTTTTCACGAGCCACACGAGGCGAAACAATTGAATTTCTTCACATCTCCCGTTGAAGAGCAGAGACATCGATGAATCAGGTTTCGTGAAACAAAGGAACAACTGCAATTCAGTCCGGGGGGCCACGGTGGCGTAAGTAGCAGCACCACTGAATTGCCAAGCGTTCATCAAAACCGGACAGACACGGCACGAACTTTCGCCGGGATCCTCCACCGTGTAATACATGCCGCCGCCGCCGTGCAACCGGGTGACCGCCTTCTCTTTCTGCCACTCTTCCTCCGCTTTCACGGCGTCCTGCCAACGTTTGAACTTGATCCACGTGAAACTGGTTGCAACCGGTGTGCACAGAATGTTGACGCGGGCAATTTGATCGAGCAGTTTCGTTGTGGGTCTGAAAGGACGTTTGAATTTCTGGTCAATTTCATAAAAATATGCATCGATCCCACAGCATCACGTTTGTTTTTACATGATAAAGATTAAGAACACAACATAGTGAAGTGGTAAGTTAACTTTTATTGAACAGGGAAGTTGAAAACTTCATGATCGATCAACAGTCTCATGAAAAAAGCACGCACGCACATCGCACCAAGTGTTTCGAACGCTTCGGCTTGAGGTGCCGCGCCGTGCTGCTTTTGAAACTAGACTGGCACTGGACAGACATCGGAAAGAAGGGATAAAGCGAACAACGAAACAAGGTACAGTTTAAAAAAGAAAATAGCACAGAAATCAACAGAAATACTAAAAAACCATTTCGATTCATTTTCGTTCTCACCTGTTGTTGTGCAGGCGTCCATATTTGGGCATTCTGTGACAACAACAACGCGTCCGCCACATTTCTGCAAAAAGCGAATGCGTTTCGTTTCAGTAGCGAAAGCGGGACCTCGGGTGAGGGGGGGGGGTGTTTGCCTAATTTTAGAGGGGGGGGGGGGTCAGGTGCCTTCTCGGTGAGGGGGGGTGCACGCACGCACGGGCAGCAAATTTTCCTGAGGGGGGGGGTGCACTGGCAGAAAAATTTCGTGAGGGGGGGGGTGCACGGGATCGCACGGGTAATACCAAATTTTTGCCTTGGAAAAACACAGAAATTCTTGTAAAATACAGAATATTTTGTGCAAACAAGCTGCTTGTTTGGTCAGAAACAACAAAATCTATGCAGGGACAGACACAAACGTAAGAAAAATGCAAAAATTACGGTATTTTTGGAAAAAATTGAGATGAGATTGACCACCGTGAGGGGGGGGGTGCGATTAGGGTTGTTAAAAAAAACAAAAATCGTCATTTTTTTTTTTTTTTTTTTTAAATTTTTTTTTTAAAAAAAATTTCAAAAATCAAAGTTGTGCTAAATCAATCAGGGAGTCCGAAGAACCACATATGATATGCAAGCGCCTCCCGAATGACTCCCATATGACGGAACTTTGCAGATTTTGTTTTGGTGACCTCAATTACCCCTTTTCCAAACCGTCACCATGCCTCTTCTTGTGTTTTGACCTCCAAAACGTCACTAATTGTCCCCAGCTAAACTAATGCTAAAGTGAAGACAAACATACATACCGCCTTGAAATTCGATCAATTCTTCTGATGGTGTTGCGACGACACGACACGAAGCAGCAAGCAACCAGACAACGTAGCGCTTGCAAACGGAGCAGCGAGCACAATCGGACGCTCTGCGAGGCGAATCATCACCTTATCTGCATCGGAAGGAAATGGTAGGCCAAGCTTTGGGACGCTCAAAAACTTCATCGCAGATGTTGTCGTAGCCTAAAATCAGTCGGTAAAACGGCCCAAAATCGACTGCTGAAGGTTTTACGAGGTATAATCAAAGAAAATTTTTGTTGAACTTTCGAAAAATTTTGCCAAAATTGAGGTTTTCAGAGCATATTAGAGGAAAATTTTTCGAATTTTTTTTTTTAAAAAAAAAATCGGCATTTTTGTTTTTTTTTAATCACTTTTTTTTTAAAAAAAAAAATTTTCATTTTTGTTTAACAACCCTAGGTGCGATCCCGTGTTTTCTCGCGGAGGGGGGTGGGGGGGGGAGTCTAGTACCCGTGTCGAGGTCAGTACCGTGGGCGGGGGGGGGGGGGTGGGGGGGGTACACCTAGGGTTAGGGGCTTTTAAAAAAAAAATTTTTTTTTTATTTTTTTTTTCGTTTTTTTTTTTTAAAAAAATTTGGATTTTTTTTTTCAAACTTAAAAAAAAATTTGAAAAATTTTTCTTCTACTTTGCTCTGAAAATTCGATTTATGGCATAATTTTTTGAAAGTTCAAACCAAATTTTCTTCCCAACTTCTTTGTGTGCTTAGGTAAATGTCATTATTTGGTCATTTTGACCGACGTACTCCATGTTTTTCGATTTGGATGACTTCTAGAGTCAATTTTTAGCGTTGAAATGACTCAACTGAATTGAAATATCGTTTCAGAAATCGTTTTCTTGCAACTTAGAACATGTTTTTTCAGTCGGTAGGCCATGAGATGAACATGATATTTTGTTGATTGGCGTATGTTATAGGTCTACAATGGAGTTGTGCGATATATTGTTAAACAATTGGAGCGGAGATGTTGGTTAATACCACATCACACGACCGTTTTTCAGATACCCGATAACATGGCCACATGTTAAAACTTGCGTGCTGAGCTAAACTAACGTGTTAAACTTGCGTCTGTCAGTTGCCCGCAACGTGATCGCGACATCATGGTACGTGTTTTCGATACCATGATTTGAAGAGTGGGCTCTCGCCATGTGGCAGATAGCATAGCTGGTTGAACCTGAAAGTAAGTGTCTTGGGGGGGGGGGGGGGCGACCGGGTCGAAAGGGGTTGCCGACTTAGCTACAGCAAACAGGAATTTTTGAACACAGTCAAATTTTGGTAATTTTCTAAAGAGGAACAACTAAGAACGGTTCAATATTCAAGTACACGTCGAAAATTGTCCTGTTTTACTGTTGAAAATGCAACTTTCCCTCTATGAAATGGACATAATTTCAATAAAACACGATTTTCGCTCTTATAGTTTTCCGGATCGTTCTGAAAATAGTCTAGATGAACTCAGCTCGACGAGACGCTTCGAACAAACCTAACTTGTAAAAAAAAAATTTTTTTTTTAAAAAAAAAATTTTTTTTTAATTTAAAAAAAAAATCCGGATTTTTTTTTTCCCCCTAACCCTAGGTACACCCCCCCCAGAGCACCCGAGACCGTCGGGTGGGGGGGGTGGGGGGGGCACCGTGCCACCCCCCCCCTAAAACCGGGCACCCCCCCATCGTATCCCCCCCCCCCGAAAATTTGGCCGCCCCGAAACCCCCCCCCCCCCACCCCCCCATGAAATTTTGTCTGGCGGACACCCCCCCCCCCCCAAAATTTTCGGCACACCCGAAAATTTTTTTGGGAAATAATGATTTTTTGTCTATAAAGTCCATAATATAAGCTGAATATATGATAACTTGACCATCTTCATTGTAATTTCAACGATTTTGCAGCAAAATTTAGCGTTTTTCCTTCAAAATTTAAGCGAAAAATTATCATGGGGGGGTGGGGGATGGACCCCCCCCACAGAAAATTTTGAAAAAATGCACCCCCCATGGGACCCCCCTGGGGGGGGGTCCCACGTTACCATAGGTTGGACCCCCCCCTCACTTTTTGGTCGGCCCCCCCCCCCCACGGTACCATACCCCCCCCCTCGAAATTTTTTTTGGGCCCACGGGACTGGTCGAGGTAAAGGGGGGGAGGGGGGTACACGGGTATCTGCCCGTGCACGGGCAGGATTTTAGGCTGAGGGGGGGGGGGGGTGTACCCCCCCCCCCCCCGCACTTTCGCTACTGGTTTGGTTTCGTTTTAGTTAGTTTCGGAACTTTTTTTGATTTTTTTCTTTCTGTGAAGCATTGAAGCAACAAGCAAGTGAATCTGTATTTGTGTTTTAGTCAGAGGTTTTTTTTTAATTGTTGGAAAAACACATTTTTGTTTCACACGCCTCCTCCCGATCCCGAGTAGCATTTAAGGTTTGAAAAAAAAATTTATCCAAAAACTTGAAAAAAAAATAATTTTTTTGCTTTTTTGAAAATTAAAAAAATTGTTTTGTTCTGAAAATTTTATTTTTGGCATATTGTTTGAAAGTTCAAACCAAATTGTTTCCCCAAATTCCTTGTGTTCATCATTATTTGGTCATTTTGACCATCGCATCGTACGTACTCCATGTTTTTCGATTTGGATGACTTCTAGGATCAATTTTGTTAGCGTTGAAATGACTTAACCAAATTGAAATATCCTTTCAGAAATTGTTTCATTGCAACTTAGAACATGTTTTTCAGTCGGTAGGCCAGATTATGAGATCTTGTTGTTTGTGTAACGTTAAACAATTGGAGCGGATGTGTTGGCACACGATCTGTTTTTCAGATACCCCAATAACTTCATGGCCACATAATTAAAGCTTTGCGTGTTGCACTAAACTTACATGTTAAACTTACCGCAGAGCAAAAATACGCCGCATCATAATAATCTCGCTGCAAGCCAAAATTCGCCGCAGAAAATATCGACATGGCAAATTCATTCAAAATACGCCGCAAACAAAATTTACCACAATTATTAATTCTGCTCATAATCACACGGAAACAACATAACTGAATGTCAATTGACGTTGACTCTGATTAGATTAAATGAAACACGACGCAATCACAAAAAAGACATTTTCCACGGTTTAACTGTTATTTGACAAATGTGCTAAGTGTGTGCAGTGGGTTCGGAGGATCAGAAGTTGATACGAATGTTATGTTGATGGAGAGATTAAGGACTGCATATATGGCAGACTTGGTCTGTTGTGCAAACACCAACCGCTAAAAAACCGTAGAATTTACACTGGACGCGACCTAAACGAACAGCGGGGTCACTAAGCGGGTATAACGTTCATTGTTAAATGCACGCTTGTTTTCAGAAAAAACATCCCGATAACACAGTGTACAACAAATAGGTACCATATACATAATCAACAAATACGTATACAACATCATTTTAAAAATTGATAAATTTAAATAAAAAAATGCTCTTCAAGTTGAGCTTTGTGCAAAATCTGCAGTGACATGTTAGCATTTCACCGAATCGGAATGCAATAATTTGGTTTTGATGGGTCCGGCATATAATTCGGCACACAGTGACAACGGTTTGTTGGGGCACAATGCTGATACGGATGACAGTCTTCCGGGCGGCGGCATTCTGCATGCATGATATGTTTTTTGAATATCAAATTTGAATGTTTTTTTAAATTGATTAAGTTGTTCGTGCCATTCTGTTTGTTCTTTTTCCATTATGCACTACAATTTAGAAATATTTTGGTATTTTTGAAGACAAATCCTAGTTTGCGATCCTTGATTAAGAACGCAAGTGCCTTATTTATGCGGCAAACGTCACAAACTGTCACACACGTCGAGAAGCATCGATAATGAGAGCAGTGTGCCAGTGTGTTTGTTTGTAACTATGTGTATTTCAGGACAGCTCTGTGCTACCGTCGGATACAGACTCCAGTCACTTACACCCATTCCGCTGATGAGTCTCCTAAACTCTTGTGCTGACTTCTCGAATCGGTCGCGTTGCTTGTTATTGTTCAAAACAAAACGAATACAACTTACGAAAGCCGTTGCCTTTTCGACTCGGATCAACGTCGCTGCTGGCGGCGTGTCGATGATCGTTCAGACGAACAAGGCTCGTCGCGCGCATGCTGCTGCTACTGCGTCGTTTCAAGTTGTTGTTGTTGTCGCTGGTGTGCATGAGCGACGTGTACCCGGCGTACAACGGCGGCGGAAAGTACGCCAGATTGTTTCGGCGGTTCGTCTCGTCGTGTTCGTAGTTGCGCAAGAACAACAACGGTCGTTGTTGCACGCGCGGTTGTGGAAATCGAAACAGCGGCGGCTTATCACTGTTGCTATCAACATCAGCAAGCGGTCGATTCTGATGATCGTCGTTTCGAGTGATGTGAAACTCGAGTGACTGTTCTAGTGGTGGCTGGTTCGGCGACGATGACGACGACGGTGGCGATGATGACGTCAACGTGGTGCCGGAGTCTATGATTGATGAGAGCGGCGTCGGTGGTGTCACGGTGGCGTTTGTTGTAACAGCGGTGGTCGGAAACGTCGAACGAAACGACGACGGTTCTGATCGCGGCTGAGTTGTGATAATTTCACCTGGCGACGCGACATCGACCTCCGCTGAGAGTTCATCATTATAAAGTTTAACTTCGACAATTTCGTCGGCAGAGATCATGGTGAGTTGTAGAAACAAAATGACAACACCAAACGACAACATCAAATTCGGACACCACAGTGTCATGTTGTTTGTTTGTTTGTTTTTTGTTTAAATAACGCGTAGAAATTTAAATTTTATACGAACTTTTGAACTTCTAAGATCTTTTCGCTGAGCAAAGAAACGAGAAGTGATGCAAAGTGACAATAATGATATTGCTTTACCGATAATATAGATTCACTCTCGATGGTTTTTCTAGTTGAAAGAAGGTCATCAACTCAAAGTGTTTCATTTTTTTTAATTTTGATTCATTTCCCACATTTTTTAAACCATTCGTTTTTGTCAACTGGTGGAAAGAGAGTTATGAGTTATCCATTATTATTGTCGATTGTATTCTATCGATACTTATGTACACACACACACAAACTACATTTCTTCCGAATTCACAAAACAGGATTCAAACCAACATACAGAGTTGAATAAGGTCAATAAGTACACTCAACAGATGAATTGTCACGTAACGCATTATTTTAAACTTTTGACGACCATCCGAGGTTTTAATTGAAAAACTCGCCAAAAAAGTAAAAATTGACATGACATTCAGTGTACACACAATAACATTTCGCCGAAAAAAGAGCTATCATGAAAATAAACTGTCTGTCACCAACTTGGTCATCTCAAGGCGCATTCATGAAGGAGTATTAAATTTAGTGACGCATAGCTGTTTTAAAATATAGCTACGCGGTCTGTAAATACTGCTTCGTGAATGCCTCTTTAATATCACGATCGATGCTGTTCCATCCAATACTGTGAGAACAACAGCGTCGCTTACATGCGTTTAGTTTTTCGGTTTCAATGAAATCGTCTCGGTTCCGAAATCGTTGTGTACGGAATGGCCGTTTAAACGTGGCAGCTTTTTTCAGGGTGCAAGGAGAGCGCGAAATTTGAATGAAAGAAGAAAGCGTTCAAAAACACAACTGTGTGTCAAATTTGACGTGTTTTTTAACTAATTGAGTCTTCGTGCTATTCTGTTCGTTTTCCCCCTGCACACACACGATTGGAAATTATCTTGGCATTCTTGAAAAACACAACTCCTAGTTTGCGATTGATTCCGCCTTGATGGAGACTACAAGGACTGCCTTATTTATTCGGCCATTCTGTAGGTTCCTACGTGCCCCTGCCCTGCCCTATAACACAGGAAAGAAAAAAATGCAAAAACTAAATTGATAATTTTATCACCTAATCAAAAAATCAAAAAGGCTTGGTTTAGGATTAGGGTCGGGTCTTGGAAATAGGATTGTAGGCCCACGGCGAGAGTTGCCTTGCGGCGAATTTTTGCTCTGCGGCGTGTTTTGTTTTTATCACTTTAGCCCACCACGCCTAGGGTTAGGGGCTTTGAAAAAAAATTTTTTTTTTGTTTTTTTTTTAATTTGGATTTTTTTTTCAAACTTAAAAAAAATTTGAAAAATTTTTCTTCTACTTTGCTCTGAAAATTCGATTTATGGCATAATTTTTTGAAAGTTCAAACCAAATTTTCTTCCCAACTTCTTTGTGTGCTTAGGTACATGTCATTATTTGGTCATTTTGACCGACGTACTCCATGTTTTTCGATTTGGATGACTTCTAGAGTCAATTTTTAGCGTTGAAATGACTTAACTGAATTGAAATATCGTTTCAGAAATCGTTTTCTTGCAACTTAGAACATGTTTTTTCAGTCGGCAGGCCATGAGATGAACATGATATCTTGTTGATTGGCGTATGTTATTATAGGTCTACAATGGAGTTGTGCGATATATTGTTAAACAATTTTAGCGGAGATGTTGGTTAATACCACATCACACGACCGTTTTTCAGATACCCGATAACATGGCCACATGTTAAAACTTGCGTGCTGAGCTAAACTAACGTGTTAAACTTGCGTCTGTCAGTTGCCCGCAACGTGATCGCGAAATCATGGTACGTGTTTTCGATACGATGATTTGAAGAGTGGGCTCTCGCCATGTGGCAGATAGCATAGCTGGTTGAACCTGAAAGTAAGTGTCTTGGGGGGGGGGGGCGACCGGGTCGACAGGGGTTGCCGACTTAGCTACAGCAAACAGGAATTTTTGAACACAGTCAAATTTTGGTAATTTTCTAAAGAGGAACAACTAAGAACGGTTCAATATTCAAGTACACGTCGAAAATTGTCCTGTTTTACTGTTGAAAATGCAACTTTCCCTCTATGAAATGGACATAATTTCAATAAAACACGATTTTCGCTCTTATAGTTTTCCGGATCGTTCTGAAAATAGTCTAGATGAACTCAGCTCGACGAGACGCTTCGAACAAACCTAACTTGTAAAAAAAATTTTTTTTTAATTTTTTTTTAATTTAAAAAAAATTCGGATTTTTTTTCCCCTAACCCTAACCACGCCCCATAGTTGTTCCAGAGCCGAGGGGTTGGGGGGGGCCGATATAGATAGCTGGAGCAAATTTTCCAGATAGATAGATAGCTGGAAAATTTTGGGGGGGGGGCCGCGGGGGGGGGTTGGGTGACTTTGGGGGGGGGCGGTCAAAATTTTGAAATTTGATAGATAGATAGCTAAAACCCTAAAAAGCTATAAAAACAGCAAAATAATACTAAAAATACACTAAAAATCAAGCATAAACGCGTATTTTACCTAAAATTAGCGAAATTTTAAAGAATTATGGGCAAAAGGTAATTTTGGTGAAAAATTGACTTATTTTATGTCTTCGAAGACAAAAATTTTCAGATAGATAGCTGGCTGAGAAATTTTTTTAGATAGATAATAGCTGAGCCGAAAAAACCTGTTTGATAGAGATAGATTCGAAATTTTTTTGGGGGGGGCCGGCCCCCCCCCCCCCCCCCCCCCCCCCTAGAACGGCTGTAGGTCGATCCGGTACCGGTCGATCCGGTACGGTCGATCCGGTACCGGTCGATCCGGTACCGGTCGATCCGGTACCTGGCAATTTTCTAGGGCGGTCGATCCGGTACCGGTCGATCCGGTACTCGGTCGATCCGGTACCAATTGAAATTTTCAGCTGTTTTACGGGTTTTTAGCGTTCAATTCGTTGTGTTTTCGATTTTTCTTTGGTTTCGGTGATTGCGAAACATTTATGCAGCACGGAAAGACATGAAACCGAACACGATTGTTGGACGACGACGACTTGCGACACTTTGTTGGTTTTGGTAATCGTAATCTGATTCTGAAAAAAGCAAAACAAGTGTACCATATGTTTTTTTTATTTTCTGAACTATTTTCCAGAAGAATAAAGCTCCAAGACGGTGAAAATTTGCAAAATTACCAGCTCAGCAAGAAAAGGAGAACAAAATAAAAATATGAAGACTGATTCGGTTCTCTTTTGGAGTTGAGGAAAAATGTCTGTTGTTTTTATTTTCATATTTCCCGCGAAAAAACCTGCGGGAAAATGTTTCAGACATCAGATAAAATGGCTTTGCCTACATTACTAAACCAAAGCCAAGTTTACAGTCTGTTTTGTTGTTTGGTTCGGTTTCAATGAAGTCGTTGTAGGTTCCTAATCCTAAGCCCAATCCTAATCCTAATAAGTCGTTGTAGGTTCCTAATCCTAAACCTAATCCTAATCCTAAGTGAAGCCTTTTTAACAAAGTGAAAATGCCTTGATTGACAGCTTTGTTGAAGGGGTGAAACATTGGGATCAGGGATCAGCTCCAGCTCCGGTTTAGCTTTGTAGTTTTACGGAGAGAAACGAAGAAAAATGGAAAACAAATCAGAAACAAATTGAATTGAATGCTAAAACAGCTGAAAATTTCAATTGGTACCGGATCGACCGAGTACCGGATCGACCGGTACCGGATCGACCGCCCTAGAAACATAGTTGTTCCAGAGCCGAGGGCTTGGGGGGGGGCCGATATAGATAGCTGGAGCAAATTTTCCAGATAGATAGATAGCTGGAAAATTTTGGGGGGGGCCGCGGGGGGGGGGCCATGTGACTTTGGGGGGGCCGGTCAAAATTTTGAAATTTGATAGATAGACAGCTAAAATGCTAAAAAGCTATAAAAACAGCAAAATAATGCTAAAAATACACTAAAAATCAAGTATACACGCGTATTTTACCTAAAATTAACGAAATTTTCAATAATTACGAGCAAAAATGGTCAATTTTGGTCAAAAATTGACTCATTTTATGTCTTCGAAGCAGTACCGTGGGCGGGGGGGGGGTGGGGGGGGTACACCCCCCCCAGAGCACCCGAGACCGTCGGGTGGGGGGGGGGGGTGGGGGGGCACCGTGCCACCCCCCCCCGAAAACCGGGCCCCCCCCCCCCTCGTACCCCCCCCCCCCTCCGAAAATTTGGCCGACACCCCCCCCCCCCCCACCCCCCATGAAATTTTGTCTGGCGGAGACCCCCCCCCCCCAAAATTTTCTGCACACCCTAATTTTTTTTTCGAAAATCATGATTTTTTGTCTATAAAGTCCATAATATAAGCTGAATATATGATAACTTGACCATCTTCATTGTAATTTCAAAGATTTTGCAGCAAAATTTAGCGTTTTTCCTTTCAAATTTAAGCGAAAAAATTTCATGGGGGGGGGGGTGGGGGGGGTGGTCCCCCCCACAGAAAATTTTGAAAAAATGCACCCCCCCATGGGACCCCCCTGGGGGGGGTCCCACGTTACCATAGGTTGGACCCCCCCCCCTCACTTTTTGGTCGGCCCCCCCCCCCCCCCACGACCATCCCCCCCCCCCTCGAAATTTTTTTTGGGCCCACGGTACTGCTTCGAAGACAAAAATTTTCAGATAGATAGCTGGCTGAGAAAATTTTTTTAGATAGATAATAGCTGAGCCGAAAAAACCTGTCTGATAGAGATAGATTCGAAAATTTTTTTGGGGGGGGGGGGGGCCCCCCCCCCCCCCCGCCCCCTAGAACAACTATGCCACGCCCCACGACCGGTTACTAACTGCTGCAAGCAACCTCTGATCAAAAATCACTTTTTATAATGTATACAAATACAAATCGGAACCAGCACTTGCACAACGACTTCATTGAAAACTAAAACAAGCAAAACAAAAACTTTTGTTTCAGCCTGGTTCAATGTTGTTCTTGTTTTGCAAACGCCGACATTTTGTGAAATCAAAACAACAACAATCTAATCTTGTCTTCTCCAGAAAATGCTTCTGTCAAAAGTGGTGCGCCATTGGAAGCATCCGAACTTGCCCGACGTCGCGCGAAAGCCGTGGTTCACCGGCTATCGCGGCGCAAGTCTGCCGAAGCAGAAAAAGTCTGTGAGCGTTGAACTTTGTTGCTGTTGTTTTTTTTAATTTAATTTAATTATACGCAGTAGCGAAAGCGGGACCTCGGGTGAGGGGTGGTGGTGTTTGCCTAATTTTAGAGGGGGGGGGGGTCAGGTGCCTTCTCGGTGAGGGGGGGGGGGTGCACGGGCAGCAAATTTTCCTGAGGGGGGGGTGCACTGGCAGAAAAATTTCGTGAGGGGGGGGGGTGCACGGGATCGCACGGGTAATACCAAATTTTTGCCTTAGAAAAACACAGAAATTCTTGTAACATACAGAATATTTTGTGCAAACAAGCTGCTTGTTTGGTCAGAAACAACAAAATCTATGCAGGGACAGACACAAACGTCAAGAAAAATGCAAAAATTATTTTATTTTTGGAAAAAATTGAGATGAGATTGACCACCGTGAGGGGGGGGTGCGATCCCGTGTTTTCTCGCGGAGGGGGGGAGTCTAGTACCGTGTCGGGGTAAAGGGGGAGGGGGGGTACACGGGTATCTGCCCGTGCACGGGCAGGATTTTCGGCTGAGGGGGGGGGGTGGACGGACCCCCCACCCCCCGCACTTTCGCTACTGATCATACGCGCGCCGGTTCAGGAAACCCGAAGGTACCAAACTCCGGCGGAGACGGGCAATACTGCCCCGAGCCCAATTTTATCCTCGGCTCAGGAGGGAATAGACCATTAGATGTTCGTTGGTCACTCTAATTTTCCACGAATGTCTTGTCCACAGCGAGGTTCAAACCCGGTACCTACAGAACTGTAGGCCGAAGTTCTACCGCTACGCTACGGACGCGACATTGGTTGGCAGTTTGTTTTTGTGAGCAAAAGGCAAAAATTAAAATTAAAAAAAAAACGAATGTCTTTTTCACAGCACCGCATGGCGCACCGTTCATTGGCCGGTGACAAGGGGAACAACGGAGGCATTGCGCGAACGATTGACGCGCGAATATCACGTGATGCGTTGTCTGGCATCGCCGTACATGACGAGGGTGCGTGTTTTCGGATTGCATTGCATATTCTGTGAAACGATGACGTTTCAGCTCAGTCGGGCGATTTCGTTTTGCTGGAAATACTCCTGTCTCTGCTTGGAGGCCGTTCCATTTCTGATACGTGTGTTGCCGACTTTTTTGTCATGTTGCCCGTTACACTTATGCACACGCTGTACATCGCTAGGCCGAAACATAAGAGCGTGGGATAATACACTCTCGGAGAGGTAGGGACTGCTGTCGCCCAATCCGTTAGCACTTGGGCACAAACACACGGCGTGCGTGTGGCGCTCAGGTTAGCTGATGCAGTTGTAGTCGTCGTGTGTCACTGCACTGCTCGTGTCTGGTAAAACGACCGCGTACTTTCCAGAACACATCGTTCCAATCTAATGTGTCACAGTAAAGGCCCGTTCATACTGACGTATGCATGTACGACACGGCACGACACGTTAGGTCTTGTGTTATTGCTTGCATGTCACCGTTCATGGAGACGTGCCTTTGACGTGTCAGTATACATCAGTACGGAACGGGCCTTAAATCAGTCACGACACAAACAAACGTGTGCGCGCGGTGCTGTGCGTGTGCGACAGTGCGTTTGTGATGGCGTGTGTGCAACATCGAATGGAATTGGAAACATCGCGCACGTGAAACCAGCTTTGGACAAATCTTCACAAACGGCGACTTCATCCTGACACAGGCGCAAGAATCACCGTGGCTCAAGCGATACGGCTCGACGCTGCAGGAGCAATTGGATCGTGCGTACGCGCGCGAGGAGCAAACGCGAATGCCGGGCGAGGCGAAGCGGACGACGGGACGCACGAGGACGATCAAACGAACGGGCAATATCGGAAACTTACTGCATGCCCATCGAACGGTCGAGTCGGAGTTCGGCTACTTGCTGAATCGAACTCGATACGACACTTGAGTGTGAGACCGAAGCCTTCGGCGTTATGATATTGGCTGGTGTTGGAACAATTGACGGCTTGTTTGTCACGATATTCACAGTGGGGTGTGTGCAGATTGTTTTTTTTTGGTTCACATTGTGTGGTGTCATCCGTTTTGGGGCCTCGACATGATGCCTGATTGTATACGTAGCTGGTTCGCCAGGGGAAGATCATTGATTGTGCAGTTTTTGTGTTGTTTTTTTTCCGACAATAGATCAATTCTGGAGATCTGACCTTTTCTGTTCCACTTCCACGATATGGCAAATAACCTGTTCATTGTCAAACTTTGACTTCCACCTGTATGAATGTTTGCCTTTTTCTTTTATGTTGTGATGCATGTTTCAGAAAAATTCATTGCTGGCTGCGCAGTTTGTTGGAGAGTTTGCTGCAATCTAGTCGTTATGTTATTGTTTTGGTGATTCACAAAACGATTGAAGAGCGATAAAACGTTTGGCAAGAAACACTTTGGGAAAATGCTTTCGGTCATCGCGTCTGTCAATTGTGGCGACAATGTTGGCATACTTGCTGTGTCTTCGAACAACTGTAATGAGAACAAAGCATTCATGCATTCCTTCCAGTCTGTTGTTAGTCTGTTTCTGGTCTATTCACTGTCATGAACGCAAGAGCATTGCGCATGCGGTGCGTGAAACGACGTCTGTCGTTGTGCGCAACCGATAACACAGCGAAAAAGTAAGATTTTGTTTTTGCAGTCGAACTCTAGATGATAGACAATCAGTTGATTGGTTGGTGATAACGTGATTTGTGCATGCTGTGCAGGTAGTGCTGTGGAGGCGGACTATCCTGCACAGGAAGCATGCATCACGTGACCAATCAGTTGCTTGCCTAAATTTCACATTCTTTCACAATTGAGCTTCACTGGTATCAACAACTCTGGATGCTATTTTGCAAAAAGATCTTGCGATTTGTTCAAAACTCCTAAATGCGGATTGATTGTATAGTGTGGCGACCAATCAGCACGCTCAAATCAAACTCGAGCAATCATCGCGTGGCAACTGAACTTGTGCTCTGTAAAATTTTGAATAGAGCGCGCTGATTGGTGGTGCTTTTTTCGTCTCAGACGCGATGCCTCGTCTCACCAATGGCAACGACGTCAGCAACGTGATCCATTCGTGAAACGTGCCGTCAAGGAGCGCTACAGAGCGCGGAGCGCGTTTAAACTGATTGAATTGAACGAGACGCATCAGTTTTTACAGCCGGGCTCGGTTGTGTTGGATTGTGGTGCGGCACCGGGCAGCTGGACGCAGGTGTGTGTGTGTGTGCTAAAGTCCTGGTCTGAAGACCGTGCACTTTCGTTTGCTACGCGTAACATTAAACCTTGGACATACAGTAATTTTCGCATTCAACCACTGACCAGCACTTTTTGGCACTCGAGCTGGTTTATACCAATCAGTCACCGAGTTGCACATAGTTGTGGACACTACAATGTTGCAACAGCCACTACAAGTACAGGCATCGTGCTTGTTTGTGATTGTGAAATATTGCGCTGCACCTGTGGTGGTAGCGCGCATTTGCCAGTGTGTTTGCGGATCTTAGCGTAAAAAAAACTTCTTTCTGATAAAAAAACCCATGGCAATCAAAGCACACGTCGAAAACACACTCAGGTCGCTGTGCGCTGCACGAACGCTGATGGACGGCTGACCAATCCGCGGCGTGGTCACGTGATCGCGGTTGACCAACACGCACTGATGCCACTGGACGGTGCGACCATGATCTCAGGTTGTTTGCTATGCACTGATTGGATGCCACGTTTGAATTGGGCGTGCTGATTGGCTGCCTCGTTTTG
The DNA here is from genome assembly GCA_030248135.1 of Theristus sp. LFF4_11. Lineage (NCBI taxonomy): Eukaryota > Metazoa > Nematoda > Chromadorea > Monhysterida > Xyalidae > Theristus > Theristus sp. LFF4_11. The sequence continues at coordinate 7,332 of JASANC010001219.1, read as the reverse complement.
ACCCAGACACCGTCATGATTGCAGCCATTCAGCGTGCTTGAAATCGATTGATGTGCAGTTTTTGTTTTGCGTCACACTGATTGGATGACACGTTTGAATTGGGCGTGCTGATTGGTTGCCTCGTTTTGACCCAGACACCGCCATGATTGCAGCAATTGCGCTTGAAGTGGAATGATGTGCAGTTTTTGTTCAGTTCTGAAAAAAGCAGTTCGTGTTGTGTGAGTTGAAGCGTTGCTGTTGTTGATTAGTTGGATGGATATGACATGATGCAGCCAATCAGCATGCATAATTTGAGACAGTTGAACGATGGCGCAGGTTTTTTGGCTTTTCATTCCAGGCTGTGACCTGCTGAAGTCGAGCTCGTATGAACGCATTTCTGAAGCCCTTGCAAAGATTTCTCAATCGGTATGTGCCAGGTGCGATTTCGAATTTTCATTTTACACAAATTTTCGAAGCCAAGTCTCATTTTTTTGCGCGGCAATTTTTTCAGTGTCAGTCCATGTCGCTCACCAAGCAAAATATTGTTTTTTTTGTGAACGAAAATCATTCATCGCCACAATCGCAGGCAACTGGTAGATTGTAACTGAATGTGAAAATTCTGCAAAATACAGTGTGTTTGTTCAAACCTGTCACTTTATTCGAAGAATGCAGAGGCTCACAAAAGAACAAAGAATGAGACCGGAGTTGCAACCGGTGTTCGATTTCAACCATCAAGCCCGATCCAGTCGTTTTTCTCACTCTGATTCAAAGTTTCACGCGCTCTGTATTCTGCAAAAAAATGACAGGTTTCAACGGACATAGACGAAAGGCTCGTTTATACCTGACGTATTCAATTCACGAAGCATATAACACCCTTCAGTCAGCAGGCCCGTTTATGCCTGACGTACGCGCATGCGTGTTACTGCATATCTGATGTACGGTCCACGCCTTTGTGCGGTCTGCATACGTCCGGTATAAACGCACCCTAAAGGCGCATTCATGAAGCAGTATTCAGTGACGCGCTGCTGTGTTACAACAGAGCTACGCAGTCACTAAATACTGCGTCATGAATGCCGCAACTGTTTCCAGAGTTTCTCCGTCGTTTTAAGCGACATGTCGCCAAACGCCAGCGGCCTACACGACCTCGACCATGATCGCTCCGCGCGCCTCTGTCTTTCGGTCTTGTTTCTAAGCGTCGCAAAGCGACTGCTCTGCCGCGACGGAACGCTCGTCTGTAAACTGTTGGACGGGCGGAGTACGAACGCGCTGCTCCAGAGATTTGGCGCCAATTTCAAATCGGTGCTCGTCGAGAAACCGGCTGCTAGTCGGAGCGACTCGAGTGAACTGTATATTGTGGCGAGGGCGTTGCTTCAAGAAAGTGCGCGGTCTTCAGAGAACGACTGTACTAATCGAGACACGTGATGGTGCTGATGCTTTGAACTAATGGTACATTCATGAAATAGTATTTAATAACCGCGCAGCTATGCGTCACTAAATACTGCTTCATGAATGCCGCTTAAGTCCCGGCACTGTATTACAATGTGGTCGCAAACAAACACACTGGCCTGGCAGGCATACGATGTTACAGTTACTGCATGCGTGCAAGCGCACGTTTATGCTGTTTGTTTGATCGTGACTGTGGAATATTAATATGCCATAACAGGGTGCATGGCCCTTTTGGAATGAAAATCATCCCTCATATTCTTTATACCATAAGCACTTTATTCAGCCGAACTTCAATCTGAACAAAATAAAAGGGAATCACAAAAAACTGACAACTCAAAATCACCATAACTGAATGAGACGGGAATCACGTGGGAAGGAAAGATAAACTAAAAACAGCTTTGAACTGGTTAGTTTTGTCCATATTTCAAGACAAGGTACATTATATGGAAATAAATAAACCCTTTCTTCGTGCTGTGGACAGCAACGACTTTGTTCCATTGAAAAAAGTTCATTGAAAAAAGTTGGGAAAACAGGGCTAAACCAGTCTGCGTGTTATGACAACAGAAACAACAACGCCAACAATTATCAAACATATCCAGAAGGACAGAAGTGAAATTTGACAGAAATAATGTGCATGGTACAATTTGTCGATTTTCAAATTTAATCGGGATCAAGAATTGCACGCACAACCCAGACGAAAAAAACTCAGAGAGAAGTCAACCAATCAAAAAAAACGGTGAAGCAAGCACTAAACAATCGTATTGCACATGAAAAAATGAAAAAAATGGTGAAAACTCACAAAAAAACATGCTTTCACAAACTCGAAATTTTAAAACTGGAGTTGATAAAATGTGACATATGCTTTCACAAACTCGAAATTTTAAAACTGGAGTTGATAAAATGTGACATCGGACGGGAAAAAAATTGCACAAGGCTTACTGTTTTGAATCACTCATATTGGTTAATGAAAAAACAAATTCTAATTTGAAAAAACAATCGTTGAACTTGAACAGATTTGATGAAACTATCATGAGAAGACTTCTACCAAATCAGAATACTTTTCGTTGCACAGAATACTTTTTAAATGGAGGGTAAAATGTAACTCTGGAAACCCATTCACAGTCATTAATGCACGCGACAGTATTTTGGGTATGATCTTAGGCAAGAGCCTTGTAATAATCCTTGTGAACAACACGGAGATCTTTTACACACCAAATTTCACACAAACTAATCTAAATGTAAATCTTTACAACAGTATTTTTTGGCACGATTAACAACAAAAGATCGCCACAACAAAACTGAAACCACAGACAGGGATAGTTTTGTCAGAAAACGTGAAATAATCACGCAAAAAATGGCGTTATAACAGGGAAACACTAGCAAGAATAAAACAGCTAGTCAAAGTGAACAAAACTGAAGCATTCTGGAAACTCATAGAGCATAAAATGAAAATTTGTTCAACATCAGTCAATTTACGAAAACCCGTTTCTCTGTAGGAAGAATACATGTTCTTCTGGTAAAGTTCAATAGTTCTACAAAAAAATTGAGCGAAGATGAAGCAACAAAGCGGACTGGCTACCGGCCTTTTCGCTTGTTTCAAAAACAATCGTCAAGCTTTGTTGCAACCAAACCAACAGAATTGGTCTGCTCTAAGAAAGACATTTCTTCAAAAACGTAATGGTGAACAATTACCTTCAACTAGAATCACTATCATCAAAAAAAGCTCGCCTCAAGCTGACCAATCTGTTTTTTAACTCATATTCATTCAGTTGAATCGGACATACACCCAGTTTCAGGAATCACACAAACCAGAGTACACAGATCACCGCGACTGACTGCGTTTGCAGACGTAGAACGGGAAATCCGTTTCACGCTTGATGCGCGCAATTCAAAGTTGTCCAATTGAGCCGGTCGCAGAGAGAGAGAGAAAGAGAGACCAGTGTCGGCCGTTTTTTGAACAGCACTGAACAAACTCTCTCAATCTCCACGCGCGCAAACGAGTCAGAGTCGCCGGAAAAGCACAAAAGAAGAGAGAAAAAAACGTCAGACGACAACAGAACATTTGCGACTGTCCGTTTGCGTGTGTCACGTTCTAGTTCTCCGATCGTCGGCGGACGACGTCGATCCGGACGCACGGAGGTCGTCGACGACGGCGGCACCGTCCGCCTCAGCGTCGTCGACGCCACGGCTTCGATTCGCCTGCGCGAATGCGGCCGCGAAAATGTCGGCGTCCGCCAGCTTCTCAGCGGGCACCATTGCACCGTCCTCCGTGAGCAGCCGTGTGCCGACACCGTACGGGCGCAGGTGATAGATGAGATACTCGAGCACGTACATCTGATTCGGACTGACGTAGTGGAAGGTGACGGCGACGTCGCTGCAGCAGCCCATGCCCTGCCGTGATAACGGTGATCAGATTATGGTGGAACGAGGGATGGAAACGACTGGCCGCTTCCTCGTACTGAATTTCAGCAGGTTTGGTAAAAACCGTTTTTTAAACCGGTGTTTTCGAAAAAAACGCGTTCATTTACAGGTTGTTTTTGCCAATGCCATCTGCAGGTGGAACTCCGATGGTATGCGCTTTTGTGCTTGAATTGCGCTGACTGATGATTGGTCTGGTCATACTTCTGCCTGCTAGCTCGATGCAGCCAATCAGCGTGCCAGATTCAAGTATTTAATTGCACAACTATCAAGATTAAAATTACGAGAAATACCTTGTCAGAACTTCACTATCAACTAGTTTGAATATGGCAAGCGGATTGGCTGCATTTTGCCAGCAAGCCAACCATCGTTACTCATCCAAATACATTGTTGCATCCAACTAATCAGCAAGTTGCCTATAAAAATGTCAGCTTGAAATGCATTCATGAAGCAATATTTGGTGAGCGCGTGGCTATATTTTAAGACAGCTACGCATCACTAAATACTGCTTCATAAATGCCGCTTATGATTTCTGTCAATTCAACGCACTGATAACATACCGATGATGAAAACTGTTGCCATCTAAAAACAGTCCCTTTTAGTGGGCCTCCGACACTTCCCATTCACTGCTCGCTCCCCCACACCATCGTTATCCAACATCGACTGAACTACATTGCATACACTGTACAAGGCATTAGCATTGATTTTGGCGCATAAACCTTTTCAGCACCACACTTGTGTAGCTAATGTTGTTAGCTTCAGCTTTTCGCTACAACATACACGCAGTCCACAATTGCACTTTCGTTCGTGTCCGCCCATACGGCCGCATTTGGCTGTAACCAACAACATGCTGACACATTTTGCATACCTGCTCTTTGGCAGCAAGATACGCGCATGCGTCTTCTTACAGTTTGGGCATTCTCTGGTGAATAAATAAACAGATACGATACGGTAAAAGCGGTCGTGTGCAAAAACGCAACCAAACGTGACGTGATTTTCAGCCCAATATTTTACTGGTTTTTGAATGATGCCAACACCTGCCGATTTTTCCAAAACCAACGAGGCAGTTGGTATATGAGCACTATGTAAGTAATAACTTTTTTTTAATAGTGTGACGTTATTTTTTAGTTACACACTAGCAGTTGACCCGTGCCTACGGCCCGGGTTAGTTTGCGATTTTGTTAACAGCAAGGTGCACCCGCGGATTCATCGACATTTATTTGCTTCTGTTTTCCTGGAACTGGAAACGTGTTGATTTTTTTTACCAAAGCTTTCACGCATTTAAATTCGTTGATACCGTTTATTGTTTGGGGCAAGCGTTCCGCGTTTATTTTTATCTCGAGAACCCGCTCGATTTTTAAAAGTACTTTTCAAACGTTTCAATTGTTTGTTTTCATGCTTTTCGATTCGGTGTCAATTCTATGTCAAAAATGATTTTTTATGACTCTGTTTCGCTGATTTTGCAATTGTTGAGAATTTTTTTCTAAACTCATTAAATTTGCTGCTCCGGTTTGTTCTCGGCTAGTTATTAAACTCTGTTAAAGGCAAGTCGTTCCCGTTAGATTTTTTCTGGTTGACCGAAATTGTTCAAACGTGACTTGATTGTTTGACAATTTCATTTTTCAAAAGTCGCTAAGTTTGACGTAAAGAGGCCCGTTTATTTTTTATTTAACAGAACCGGCCGGAATCGATACCCGTTTATTTGCACAATCTCATGGTGAGTCCGCTTTTGCACAAATTTTTTTTTAACAATATGATTTCAGTTTCTGCTATTTTTAAATTGCAAATTTGTGTTCTCCTCAATTTTGATTTTTGAAAGTCACAGGATTTGAGTAAAAATTTTGTAAAAACTGCTGTTTGTTTAGTGCTCGCACAATCGATGTTCATGACCTGTTTCATTTTGCTTTGATCGGATATTCCGCATCAATGTTACCCGTGTATTTGGTTGGAAAAAATTGGGATTCAATTATTATTCACAGGAAAACCACTTCTTTAAAAAAAAATCAAAAGCCGATTTCGTTTCTGTTGGTTTTTCAAAGTCGCAAATTTGTTTTATTGGGAGACCCGTTTTTCCAATTCTTGCTATCAATCATAATCGGATGTGCCGTCAATTCTGTGAGATAATGGCTTCTTTGAAGCAATTCGTTTCCGCACATTATAATCTCATCTTTTTACATCACCACCAACCAACCTGACCTAACCATTGCGACGGAACTTTGATGACAGAACTGAGTGAATCATGATGACTCGTTATTGAAACCCAAAAGAGAGAGAAAATGATTCGCATAGAAAAATTGTTAAAAAGTGACAGCAACATTTTGATTTCGTTACCTTAAATAGCAAAAAGTTGGACAGACAGACAGACAGACAGACAAAGTATTATTTTAGTATAGTAGACTAGCAGTTGACCCGTGCCTTCGGCCCGGGTAAAATATGTTTGCGATTTTGTTAACAGCAAGGTGCGCACCCGCGGATTTATCGACATTTGTTTGTTTCTGTTTTCCTGAAACGGGAAACGTGTTGATTTTTTTAACCAAAGCTATCAAGCGTTTAAATTCGTTGATACCGTTTATTGTTTGGGCCAAGCGTTCTGCTTTTGTTTTTATCTCGAGAACCCGCTCAATTTTTAAAAGTGCTTTTCAAATGTTTGTTTTCAAGCTTTTCGATTCGGTGTCAATTCTATGTCAAAAATGATCATGCGGATGCGCGAGCGAGCGCCAGCGAGCGGACAGCGCATCACGCATTATATGGCTGAATATTCCCTCGCGCGCTTTTTTCAAATTTGCTCGCTGCGTCCAGCGAGCATAGTATAAGCCACAAACTTGGTTCTGTGCACACGAAACGAACACCCAAAGTTGTGCTTGGAGCCGCGAAAAAAATTTTATCCGACTATTTTTCATACGCTGTAGACACGAAAAACCTATTCTGAAATTTATGTTACTTATTTTCCTTGGTATTTTTTTTTCTGGTATGTAATCAACATGTGTTCGCCCTTTAAATTTTTACCTGCGACACTTTCGCAGTCGAACAAAAATGTTCCCTGGGGTAATTCCACCCGGAGATTTTGAAAATTGGGTTAATTTTTTACCCAGACCCTGTTTTTGGGTAAAAAATTGGGCATTTTTAATTGTTGGGAGGGTTTTCACCTGGTTTTAAGTGTTCGCCCTTTCAGTTTTTAGCTGGGACACTTTCACAGTTGAACAAAATTTTTTCCTAGGGTAATTTCATCCGTAGATTCTGAAAATTTAGTTTATTTTTTTGCCCGGGCATTTTTTGGGGTCAAAATTGTGCATTTTTTAAAGTTGGTAGCATTTTGACTGGGTATCAGTTTTTCACTCTTACAAATTTTGTCTGAGCTACGAAAAATAAGAGAAATGTTTAGTCCGTAGGAATTCAATGCGCTGATCACGGATTTCGGGTTAGTTTTCTTACGTGAGCAACTCTAGATGCCGAATCGTGACGATATCGGGCGAATCGGCCGTGGTAATC